>JARFJB010000534.1:6720000-6722500 GCA_036346205.1 Vesta saturnalis
ACACAGACACAGGCACAGACACAGGCACAGGCACAGACACAGGCACAGACACAGACACAGACACAGACACAGACACAGACACAGACACAGACACAGACACAGACACAGACACAGACACAGACACAGACAAAGAAACAGACACAGACACAGACACAAACACAGACACAGACACAGACTCAGACACAGACAAAGACACAGACACAGACACAGACACAGACACAAACACAGACACAGACACAGACACAGACACAGACACAGACACATACACAGACACAGACTCAGACACAGACACAGACACAGACACAGACACAGACACAGACACAGACACAGACACTGACACAGACACAGACACAGACACAGACACAGACACAGACACAGACACAGACACAGACACAGACACAGACACAGACACAGACACAGACACATACACAGACACAGACAGAGACACAGGCGCAGACACAGACACAGACACAGACACTGACACAGACACAGACACATTGACAGACACAGACACAGACACAGACACAGACACAGACACAGACACAGACACAGACACAAACACGACACACAAACACACACCCACTCACACACACACACACACACACACACACACACACACACACACACACACACACAGCACACACACACAATACACAAATCAAACACCTACACAATCACAAATTCTACAATACGCCACACACACACAAACATACACAAACACATCACTCACCCACCTACACACCTACACACTAACACACGCACACGCCACGCCTCGCACGCACGCCAGCACGCACGCTCACACATAGAAACACACAGTACGACACACAACACTCACATACACACACACACTCACACCACACACACATATATTGAGGGACAAGGTACATCCACAGACACAGACAAAGACAAGAAACAGACAGACAGAGATGCACACTCGTAGTCAAGCACTGACACTGACACAGACACAGGACGCAGAACACACACGACGGACACAGACACAGACACAGACACAGACACAGACACAGCACAGCACAGACACAGGCACAGACACAGGACACAGACATAGACACAGACAAGACACAGACACAGACACAGACACAGACACAGACACAACACAGACACGACACAGCTACAGACACAGACACAGACACAGCACAGACACAGACACAGACAAGACACAGACACAGACTCAGACACAGACACAGACACAGACACATACACAGACACAGACAGACACAGACGCAGACACAGACACAGACACAGACACAGACACGACACAGACACATACTTACAGACACAGACTCAGACACAGACACAGACACAGACACAGACACAGACACAGCACAGACACAGACACAGGCACAGACACTACCACACACACACAACACACAGACAAACACAGCCAACACAGACACAGACACAGACACGACACAGACACAGACACATTGACAGACACAGACACAGGCACAGACACAGACAAGACACAGACACAGACACAGACACAACACGTACACACACAAACACACCACCACACACACACACACACACACACACACACACACACACACACACACCACAAATCACACATACACACACATCACACAATCACACACATACACACACACACACACACACACAACACACAAACTACACAAACTACACACACACACACCACTCACACCCACACTGACACACACCCCACACATACACGCACGCACCCGCCCGCCCGCACGCACGCAGCACGCACGCTACACATAGAAACAACACGTACCGACACACACACACTCACACACACACACACACACACACACACACCACTCACACCACACATATTGACGGACAAAGGTACATCCACAGACACAGACAAAGACAAGAAAACAGACAGACAGAGATGCACACACGTAGTCGCAAGCACTGACACGAGAGGACAGACACAGCCACATACACAGACACAAACACAGACACAGACACAGACACAGACACAGGCACAGACACAGGCACAGATACAGGCACAGGCACAGACACAGACACAGACACAGACACAGACACAGACACAGACACAGACACAGACACAGACACAGACACAGACACAGAAACAGACACAGACACAGAAACAAACACAGACACAGACACAGACACAGACACAGACACAGACACAGACACAGACACAGACAAAGACACAGACACAGACACAGACACAGACACAGACACAGACACATACAGACTCAGACACAGACGCAGACTCAGTCACAGACTATGACACAGACACTGACACAGACACAGACACAGACACAGACACAGACACAGACACAGACACAGACACAGACACAGACACAGACACATACACAGACACAGACAGAGACACAGACGTAGACACAGACACATACACAGACACAGACATAGACACAGACACAGACACAGACATAGAAACAGACACAGACACAGACACAGACACAGACACAGACACAGACTCAGACACAGACAAAGACACAGACACAGA
>JARFJB010000534.1:6725000-6892500 GCA_036346205.1 Vesta saturnalis
AGACAGACAGAGACACAGACGGAGACACAGGCACAGACCCGCTCACGAACACAGACACAGACACAGACACAGAGACAGGCACAGACACAAACACAGACACAGACACAGAACAGACACAGACACAGACACAGACACAGACAAAGACACAGACACAGACACAGACACAGACACAGACACAGACGCAGACACAGACGCAGACACAGACACAGACACAGACACAGACACAGACACAGACACGGGCACATATACAGACAGACACAGACACAGACACAGACACCGACACAGGTATGGACACGGACACGGACACGGACACGGACACGGACACGGACACGGATGCGGATACGGACAAGGACACGGGCACGGACACGGAGACGGACAGAAACACAGACACGTACACGGACACGGACACGGAGACGGACACGGACACGGACACGGACGCGGACGCGGACACGGACACGGATACGGACACGGACTTATACGAAGATAGACACAGGCACCGGCAACGCTGACGCGCAAGAACAGGTACATATACAAACATAGACTTATGAAGACACACACAGCACGCACGGCACGCACGCACGCACACGACGCGCGCATGTACGCACGCGTGAGCCACCGCGCGCAGCGCGCGCACGCGCGCACGCGCGACACGCGTACACGCGCACACGCGCACAAATGCCACACGCACACGCCACACGCACACACCACACACGCACACACGCACACACGGACACACGCACGCACGCATACACGCACACACGCACACACGCACACACGCACACGCACACGCGACACACGCACACACGCACACAACACACACACACACACACACGCACACACGCACACATGCACACACCACACAGCTCACACGCACACACACCACGCACACACGCACACACACACACATACACACCACGCACGCACACACATACACGCACACGCACACGCACACGCACACGCACACGCACACACCCACGAACCCACGCACGCACGCACCACGCACGCAGCACGAACGCACGCACGCGCACACACACACACCGAATTCATAATCTTCTGTACCTAGTTAAGTATATACAGTGCGTTGGTAAGGTACTGGATAGATTCAATTAAAATTCGATTGGGAATTTAGGAAGGAAACGCTCGGAACGGTCGATTCTTATTTTCAATTTAGAATTTTTTACATAAAAGTGAAATGTACAGTGTTTGTTAAGAAAGATATACGACGTCATTGATATTTTTTTTAAATATGAACCCCCATCCTTTACTGCAGAATTAGAAAGAATCCGTTTAAGCCCGACATGGTAAATATGGACGATGATTACATAAGTAAATATTAAATAAAAATGATCGTAAACATTAAAAATGAGAAAATTTCATTATCAATATAAGAAAACGTTAAATTGTACATTTTGTTAGAATTATTTTAATTATTTGCACATTAGCAACTTGTGTTTAGTTTTTTGATACATGACAGCATTGTTATCGTGAGTTAAGCAAGCGTGAAGGAATTATGCATGATTGGTGTCGGAGATAGGTGACGCACTCAATCAGAAGTGGTAGCGTTGTTTAATTCAACTCACCGTGGGCGACCGTCCATTAGCCAAAGCATGCAAGCAGAGTTGAGGCAAAATTTCTGTAATTTGGGCATGTTTGGGATTTAAGAAGATCTGGTCGAAAGTCGAAAAGTGAAGAACATCAATTGAAGATTGTGATAATAGTGTAAGATAATTCTAATACCACTATTATGGACATTGCTAATAATATTAGTGTGAAGCGATCTACTGTGTATAAGGTGTTGAAAAGAGTGAAGTTCCACCCCTACAAGATATGATTACTTCACGAGTTGTCGGAAGATGGTTACGATTGGCGACATCAATTTTGTGCACAAATGCAGCAATTATGTAAAAAGAATATTTTTTCCCGAAGAAGCAACATTTGCTTTAAACGGCCATGTGAACAGACAAAATTATCATTATTGGGCAACCGAAATTCCTCATTGGTTTACGAAATATCACACCCAGAACCTTCAAAAATTAAACGTTTGGTGAGGTATAGTTAACGGAAGAGTTGAAGGTCCTTACTTCTTTGAGGATACTTTCACTGGTGCGATATATTTAGACCTTCTTCAAAGTGACCTTGTCCCCACTCTAATAACGTTGGATCCGCATGTACAAAAGACCGATATGCACCACCGTGGCCTCTCTTTTCTTTACTTCTTTACCTGTTCGCGGTTATTTGGATGAAGTTTTTTTAAAACGTGGGATAGGTAGAAAAGGGACAATTTCGTGGCCAGCCAGATCGCCAGATTTAAATCCTCTAGATTACTTCTTATAGGGATACTTAAGGAGTAAGGCATACTCGACGCGAGAAGATTGAAAAGCACGAATTCGTCAAGAAATTAGAAACATTACCCCAGATGTCGTCGATAACGCTCTTGTCAGATTGTTAACGGTGCTCAATTCGTACATATAATTTAAATTAGTGGAATCATTTTAGAAGTAAGTTAGCCCTAACACCAAAAATTGCCTGTGTTTCAAAATATATTTTATTCAAAAAAATTTTTGAATATTTCTTATTAGAAATGATACATCGTATCCATTTAGTATGGTTTTTTTCTTCAAAATGGCCACATCTTCTAATCTACGCTGTACAACGTAATCAAACCTTACATTGAAAGAATGACCGAAGTGAGCTGAAAAGATCTATATCTGTATAAGTGAAACACCGTGTATAATTTAAAATAATTTTAAAATATGCGCTGGTCCGAGCGTTTTCTTCCTAAACTCCCATTCGAATTTATCCGCTACTTTACGAACGCATTGAGGGAAAAATTTGAAACACAGCAAAATCTTATGTATAAGTTGTTATGTAGCATTATGCATTTCATGTTTTCCACCATGTTTGAACAAAAGTAGCGTATTTATTTTCATGAGTAGAGAATTATGTTTCAGTAAAGAATTGATTTATAACAAAACTATGTGGAGGTTTCTATATTGACCATCGCTATTATATACTAGTACATGGTATGGAAGTGCACATTGGTTAACACATTAATCACCCTAAACGTGGATGAGTTGTAATAACAAAATCGACTCATAAAGGTCATCGCTAAAAGATAATGTATATAATTATTGATTATTTTGGAACCAGTACATATGATGTGAAATAAATTAGCTACATGTTTACAGATAGTGTAAACCCTACCCTACCCAAGAAACCAAATGTCCTTCCACTCCGGATGCCCTCCAGAATAATGTACTTCCTGATTTCTTTGTTTATTTGGTTTATTTTAGAATTATCAAGTAGTAAAAGATTTATACAGAGTTGCAGGGAATTGGGTGAATAAATGAATTTAAACAATTTTGTGTAGCTGTTAATGTAAAGAGAGGTAGCAAAAATTATAGAACCCCCATCCTTCAACTCAAACGCAGCATAATAATTCAGTATTCAAACGTAGCAAAATCATATTCGTACAGAAGACTTGTAAAACAAAGGTCAAAGTATGCCAAAATTAATTAATGCTTGTAGTATGATAACAGATTTACTTTACACATAAGAACACACCTTTGTATCCCTTTTATACTGTGAATATAGTTCCAAAAACGTGATTCCACATGAAATTTGATTTAAATTGCAGTAGTATTCTTCTCCATGTTAGAATGAGTTAGAGTGGAAATGCTTCCACATTCCTAATCTAAATTTAAATATTACATAATGTATGCAAATATTTAGTACTCAATAAATTTATAAAGAACGTCGAACATTTGTAGGCAGGTCAGGCACACGTAATCAATTATTCTGCCAACTTCAACTTTATCTCATGTCTAATCTCAATAAATGTAGAGACAATTGAAAAAAAAATACATTCTTTAAATGAAAAGGACATAATCCTACTTTAATTTTTTCATATAAATATCCATCATAAATCGAAACTGTGTGAACAAACTAGATATTGTAAATTAATTTTGCAGACGTTAACTGCAAGATTAATTATAAATGTGCTTTACAACTCCCAGTGACACTTTATTGTAAATGTTTAGTTATTAAATATATATTTAAGCTAACTAAACAGAATTAATAAATTAGTGACAGCTTTCAAATGATTTATATTCTAAGATTTGAATAATGCATTATAATACAAATAATATCATCATTATTATATACAAAGGGATAAGAAACCATGCAAGTAAAACAACTTTTTATCTATTGAAAACATTTCCACTAAAGCTTAAGTTAAATCCTTATCAGCCGTGTTCAACATGTTTGCTCTTAAAACATTCAATAAATTATGGTAACATTTTTGACAACATAAACGTAAAGAAATATATACACTAAATCTTTTTTTAGATAGTATGCATAAGGTGTTAAGAAAACTAATTAATCATAATCTGATATTGAAAGAAAATTTTGTAGAGTATGTAAAGAAGAACTTAAGAAAATTTATTAGTAGATGTAATCAGAAAATTAGATGGCACTTCTGTAATTAAAGTCCCTGTAACTCGATAATACAAATTTTCCCAGTTCTACAAGTTGCCAGTATTTTAGAAATTCTCAAACTTAGTTTAAATATAACCAGAAGGGTTTATTCGATTCGGAAAATTCTCTTCTAATCTAATTATATTTGATTAATAGTTGCACAGAGATACAAATTTTATGATTTATCAACTTTTCAGATGACAAAAAGTTCATAATCATTTCCAAGCATAATAAAACTGACTTTATAAACCTTATATCTAAAAATGACTTATCGTTATTGAAAAATTGTAATTGTTTCCATTTTGCAACTCATATATTTAACATTTTTAACATATAAATTTTATTTTAGGAAAATGGGTAGAATTTATAAGCTTTTCATGTGACACAAAGCTGATTTAAATCCTAAATTATTAAATTGAGTTTGCAAACTGGTAAACTCTTATATAATGGAAATTAAAATTAGGAATTCAAATTGTTTTCGTTCTAAAACAAATAAATGTCTTAAGAACTACTGGAATCTATAAATTTTCATTATACCCAAAAAGATCTCCTTTTAATAATGTATTTAGAGTAAAAACCAATTTATACGGACATTTGGTTTTAAGGGCTTTTAATTAAATTTTATTTTTAGCACGAGCTTTTCGTTTGCCTATAATTACAATTTTAAACTTTTAAGGTGCGCTTCAGCAAAATTTTGATTATTGTAGACTTTATATTATTAATGCGTTTTATCCCTTGAGCTTATACGCTCAAGCTTTTGGTTTAAGTAGGTTCAGGGTACATGCCTAAAAAATGTATCAATTTTATTATTTTCAATTTCTAATAGATATCCCCAAAGAAGGTATTATTTAAATTAGTCTTTATTTTAAGATTAAGGTAACACTTTCAGTGTAAACCGTTTTCACGGTGCATGAAGGAAATGAGTTTAGCAACCACTTTGAAACTATCAGGATGCACCATGATGTAACGTGTTTAAATGGGAAGCTGAAGAAAAAGGAAAGGGTTAGCTGTTCTCCTACAGATAACACAGAAACCGTCTAGCTCAATACGGTTCGGGTGAGGGGGGGTCAAGAAAATTCCCGATTAAAATTAGGCGCCAGAAGTCGCTCCCGACCGTTACCACAACTTCTGGTTAACTATGTCTAAAAAGGTGAATAAGGAATTAAAGGAAAGGAGAGAAAAAGGGGAAGAACAAGAAATAAAGTTATAGTATAAGTAATTTAATAAAAATTAGGGTAGATACAGAATCAAGCAAACGAAATTAATAGAAGTTAAATCTTTGTTTCGTTATACATCAATATAAATAATATAATATAATAATTTATATACACCAAATACGGTTAACACCCAAATAGACCCAAAATGAAATAAATCCCAACGTTCGCAAGTAAAGCAGGTTTTACATCAAACCCAAAACAAAGTTAATATACAAAATTAATTACACTAAAAGTTTAACTATCGGAAATGAAAGATCTTTCATAACGCAGAATCTGAAAGAAAAACATATACCTACTCTAAAAAAGTCGTTTTAATAACCAAAACTTATATTTAGCATACACTTGCTGTGGTATCACAACAACACCCAAAAAATTTATATCGAAGTTGAAATATTAATAAATTGTTTAGAAAATTTTGTCGCAAGGGTGGTTCAGTTGTACCAGATACCATAAAGAAAAGAGAGAGGAGGGAGAGAGAAACAAGGAACCAAATGTTCCCATCCAAGTTAAATATAAATACAGTAAAAGCGAAACTTTAAGTGAAAATGTATATACTAATCCAAAATGATAGCTCTATACTGAAGTAAATAGTTTTTAAATTTTCAGGTAAATGAAGGTAAATTCACTTATACACAAAAGTGAAGCAAAGTTATAGTTAAACTGTAAAAATTTAATTTAAAAAAAGGAAGGGAAATTACGGGTTTGTGCGTATAAAAAAATTGATAGTAAAAGAAACTAATATGAAGCAGCTACTGTCGCGCAACTCGGTAATTAAACAGGTTTGTGCGCAATTAATCTACTGTTTACTATAACAAAAAACATGGACGCTATCTTAAAGTGAATATGGGTGTGGTCCACAATTTACCAAATAGTATTAAGAATTATAAAGGAAACGGTATGAAGATCACTTAATACAGATCAAACTAATAATTAAAAAGATTCATACAGCAACAGTAACTTCTAGCAGCGTGTAATGTTACCAACCACGTTCACTTGAGGAAGTTCATTAATCGTAAGTAAAGTATACTGTAGTTACATTAAGTGATTCAAAGACTTTAATTTCTGACGAGTAGCACGTTACTTAAACTCTTGTAGAGCAGATGCACAGCTTCCAATGCGTACAGCGAGAATATAGTAATTTAATCCATGCGAGAAATAATAAGAATTCTGACCTATGGTAGCGTAGATATTGTTACCCCATTGTTGATACAGTAGTTGTAGAATGTCCAACGAATCGATGTAAATTTAAGTTCTCGGCCTGGTTACCAATTCCTAACAGGCACGGTTTAATTCAATTAGTACTACAACTTCTATAGCGTACAAGCACCCTTGCTTGCAAAAATACAGAAAATAAAATTGCTAAAAGGAAAGGTACGTAAGTATTATATAAGGTGATATTAACGTCGATTACCCCTAAGATTGTAGGCGAATACACTGAAGTGGTACGAAATGCCTTTCGTTAGTCAATCGGAGGATCCATAATTTGCTTATGGTTGTACGCTTTTAGGCTCCAACAAAGAAATTTATGAATTAATAGCAAGTGAAGACAAAAAGCTACTTTATATTCGCAATGTTCTTGCGAACAAGCAATTTGGAACAGTAATCTACAGAAAAGCCCAAGTAGTGTCTTGCTTCAATTAATTCTTCTAATTTACATCCGAAAATTCTTCGATTATAGAGAAAATTCAGAAGAGTTTGATTTGAACATTTTCCATAGCGTCGTAAATTGGCGACAGCAAAAAGGACACGAGCAATGTAGTACGTTTTTCAAAACGAAAAATTGTCAGAATTGATTACTTTGCTACCGACCGACATTTAATAAATAGCTCTATTTTGTTTGAATATCCTAACCTCGTCCAATAACGAGAGTTCAATAAACTAACACAGTTATCTGTTATTGAGTAGATTTAAATCTCTGGGAATTCGGACATTTGTTCATAGATGGCGTATAACGGAATATAGGGACATCATTTTAATAAAACGAAATTCCAATAAAGTGTGTACGATGTGTTATTTAGTAATTTCTCATATCGTGAGGTATTTGTGCAGAAATATTTTTACCACGTTACAATGTACTAAACCCAAAAAGAGCTAGGAAGTTATCTGACGATTTTGATATGCAAAAAGGTTCCATTCTCATAGAGAGACAGTTGAAAGATTTTGGTCCACGTTACTTGTATAAAGAAATAATGTAACGTTACCGTACTAGAGAATACTACTAATCGTTATATTTAACTAATAAAGATATACGAATGATTTAGGATAATGATAGTCATTGCTTCTGTTTTAGAAAAGCATATTTACATTATAAGTTGTTTCTTATAACATTGTATCTTATACATATAAACTTATTTGACGTATGTTTACTACAATTTGCTGCTGTTTGATATTTTAGCATTTTTCTACCATTTAATAAATGGTAACTTGATTAACTGCCATTGTCGTTAGCTACAATTATTCCATCCTTATTATTTACTTACACATATTAAGATTCATTTATGGTAAGCAATTAATAACTAACTTTCTCTCTTTAAACTTTTTTATTAATGTGAAGCATGTTTTGCTTCACAGCAGTAACTGTTTCCTTATTTTAATACTATTTAATTTATGTATTTACAAATTTCTGAATATTAGTGCTTCGATATGCATATTGAGTATTGCTTTTATAGTTATATCACATTAACAGCATATATTAATTAGTTTTTTAATTAGTGGTAGGAAAATACTACCCACTATTGCCACTTACGCGGTGGAGTTTGTGTTTTTGATGCTATTGAATTTCTATCTTAGCAATAATTTGTGAATTACATGAACTGAAATTTTCTTGATCATTATTGCTTGAAAGCCTTTGAAATTAGCCTGTAAAATTAAAGTTCATGATTGCACCAGCAGCTGATGCAAATCAGAGATAGTAGAGCACACATTTCTAAAACTAATGTTTCTTGAAGTATCACTACGAATAGATTCCAGTCGTTCCAGTTCCGTTGATAATCGTATTGATAAATTTAAACCTGGCGAACACGATGAAACCTTAGTTCATCACAATTTAACTACCGAAAGATTAACTCTAGTACGTAAATGTACTGATCGTTGGCATTCGGTTAATAATGCTTATCTGCAGCAAACAAGCTTATGATAATGACAAATTTGTCTTCAACATCTTGGTTCTTTCCCTAATAATCATCAAAACAAATGTATGGATAACTCCTAAAACAGAGCAGTTTGTATTTATTACTCAAAATTACGCACATAAACTGTACACAATAAAATAACTAAACCATTTAAGTAAGTCCCAAAACGCATAATATAGTAATATGACTTCAAAGCTTTCTATACAAAAAAGTGTTCATTAGTAATCTGTCGCAACATTGCAAGTAGCTATTCAATATGTGAAAAATTAATTGTTCAACAGAGAACTAAACGATGCATTTAATGCAGTATCGCAAGATTAGTGAAGCACACAATGGGGTAGCAACAAAATACTTCGAGGGCCTTAGCATTTATCCCAAAGAAAGAATCACAAATTTTAGTAATTTTCCTTTCAGATTGACTATAGATGTAGCAGCAATAAGAATGGTAGAACTTTAATGATATTACTACATTCCAGTCTCAGTTTGACAGTATGTAATACATTACGCACACGCGAATTCTCCAAATGTGAGTAAAGCAACTACACTTAATTATTATTACACAAGTTAAGAAAATTTAAGAAAACCCTGACCTTACTTCGTAGTACGATAACATAAATGCATTCCTTGGATACCCAGCTCCAAATAATGAAACAGCGCAAACGTAAAGTGAACTCTCACTGTTTCAGGTACCAGAAATTACACATGGTCCTGTTGTTTCAAACAAAGGAGGAGTGAT
Source organism: Vesta saturnalis (assembly GCA_036346205.1). Classification (NCBI taxonomy): domain Eukaryota; kingdom Metazoa; phylum Arthropoda; class Insecta; order Coleoptera; family Lampyridae; genus Vesta; species Vesta saturnalis. The sequence goes on from JARFJB010000534.1 coordinate 6,734,561, forward strand.
TTCATCCTTCGAAACGATCGACAACTGCAGCTATCATCCGTAAAATCGTGAGTAATACCACAAATCGTTGAAGAGGACGAGAGACTAGCAGTATATCCAAGTCATGTTCGTGTTCAGCTCTAGACGTTTCAACCTGTTAATTAAAGTTCAAGTATCGAAACCACGCCATATAAAGAAGAAAAGTGGAACTGGTAGTCGAAATATTAACAATAGTTTCCTTGGCATTGCAATATATTTACCTAAAGATTTTAAACGATCCATTGTAACATGTGATTTTATTTTTCAAGTCATCTCCGACTTTAGTCGAGCATTAGGTTAGTACATAGATTTATCGAATACTAATGCGTTTAGTTTTAGAAAAAATGACATGAATATGATATAATTACAGATTTTCACAAAAAATTTGTTAATAATCTATAGCTTATAGCACAGGAAAATGACAGGGAACATTGAAAAAAATTGTACAGGAGTGCTAAACTAACCTAGCTAAAGATGCGTTAACGGTTTACAACCAAACGTACGAAGTAAAATGATTCACTATTGAGATTTATAATGAAATTTTAATAATAGCGATAATAATAATAACAATTTCTTCATTGGTGTAGTAGTATTTAGTAATAATCAAGTGGTAATAAACAATGTTATTGCACATATAAACTAATAGGCGCAAGTTCAGATAATTCAGGTATGGAAACCTGATCTATTGTTCGACTTGAATCTGCAATAGTATAGAAAAACAAAGTAGAAAGTACTAAACGTAGTAGCTATAAATTACAAAATTAACATATGTGTGTGAAGTAAAGTAATGGTGTTTGTTGAAAGTGAACAAGCTTAGAATTGTAATTAAATGTACAGTCAAGTTAGCTTGCTTATTCTATATTTATAATATTATATAATATTATATATTTATAAATATTACATACTTTATAGTTATATTTAAATGTTTTTGTCGTCATCCGGAAATTCGTTTGAAATATGTTTGAAACGCTCTGCAGTGAGCTTGGAGAATTAGTACGGATTGGCACGTTAGTGTTTCGAGAAAGCTCGCTAAAGATCAGTGCGTGTAAGATTGCGTATAACTAGGCCTGTGTAAATGCTGGCGTCTTTGTTTAGGGACCAGCTGTAAGACATACTGCTTGCGTAGATTGCACTACCCACCCCTTGTTCAGACTTCGAACCATCTGTGTAGATAATAGTACTGTCCTAGTGATTGGCCAATATTTTTGCAAACGTCGCTTTCATTATATATTTGTTTGCGTTTTCTTTAGAGCTTTGGTTACAGTCTAAATGCATAGATGCTTTCAATACTGTCCAAGGTAGAACTTCGCCGCATCCAAGGGTGTACAAGCTGAACGGCAGTTCAAACCTCCTCTTTTTCTCTCGTTTTGATTCCGCTCAGTGTCATAATCGTTTTCTTATTTCTGTACACATTATTGTACTGGTTGTTAAAAAACTACTTCGTGGCTAGGATGCCGTGGCTGATCACATATTCTAATCATCTACTTGCATACATTTGCCTTGATTATATCCTCGACGGTTGTTGACTAGGCCTCATAACAAATATCTTGCAATCTACTTGTGCGAAATGCACCACTACACATTATTAGCCCTAAACTGTTTTCTAGCGCTTAAAAGCACTACACTGTTGTAGTCTATCCTTGATAGCACTAGGCACCTGTAGATTCGGATGAGTACTTCTTTGTCGGCTCCCTACTGTACGTGTGATGATGCAGTGGATATTAGGTTATCCATTTATTTTTGCAATGTGTCTTCAATATCTTTATTTTACGGTCCTGAAATATACATCACTAAGTCGTCGACGAAAACTGTTTTTCCAACGTCAGGACTCAATCTTTCGACTAATCTATTCATTACGATAGCAAAGAGAGTGACGCTAAGGGCAGAACCTTATGGTATTCCGTCCCTTTGTGTTCGCTCACTTGATAGAGTGTCCCCTAGTCTTACTCTAAATTTTGTATGAGAAAGAAAATTTTTAATAAGTTTGGGCAAGTTGCCTCTAAAGCCTAAGGCCTGTAATTCTTAGAATACTAAGCATCTATTTGTACGGTCAAATGCCTGTTATATATCAAATAATAATGCAAGTGTATGTTCTTTTGCCGCAAAGGAATTAAAACTGACGTTTCAAGCTGTACTAAACAGTCAGTGGCAGAGCCAAATTTCTTTGACCCGATTTGGAATCCAGATAGATAGATTTTTACTCTCCAAAATCCATACTAACCGTGAATTTATTATTCTCTCCAATAATTTGCAGAAGCAACTAGTAAGCGAAATAGTCGTGTAGCTTGTTGTTTTAAGAAAGTCCTTTCCTATTTTTAGGCAGGGTATAATGATAGATTACTGCCAATTTTTGGAGAAAGAGCCTTGTTCTAGTATGGAGTTGAAGAGTGGTAAAATTGAATATTTGTGTTCTATTGGGATTTGTCTTATAAATTCATAATGACTTTTATCATGTCCTGAAGAGGAGTTTCTGGTAACAGATAACGCTTGTTCGAGTTCTAAAAGCGTAAAATGGCTGTTGTAATTTAACTCTTCATTGGCGTCAGAGGAAATATTGTCTTGTTCGAAGCATATTTTGGACGTATTTGTAAAGCTAGTTTTAAAGGCGTCAAAAAATACCTCCACTAATTCTCTGGGATCGTAGATACTAAAGTTATTGTGGATGGTGCTAGTTATTACATTGATATGTGGTGTTCCGTTGATCGTTCGTATTTTGTACCATATTTCGCTGTTTGAAGTATTTGTTGTATGCTTGTAACATAACTTTTCCACGACTTCTTCTTTGCCTCTCCAATCCTACACCTTGCTTTGGCTCTTAACTTCTTAAATATAATAGCATTTTCAGTAGTTGGCTTCTTTTTGAATCGATTTAAGGCTTGTTTTCGTTCAATTATCGCGCCTTTCATTCTGTCCCACTATGGAACACTTTTCCTTGTAATATTTCCAGTTGTTTTTGGAACACTGACTGATATTGGTGGCTGTGTCTTCTATGATGTCGTTAACATTGTTAAATTGCAAGAGAGAATTTATAAATTTGTTCCAGTCTGCTCTAGTTATTATCCATTTGTTCGTTGTTCTTGTAAAAAAATTATCTGTACAGGAGCATGGTCAGAAAACGTCCTATTCTGTAATTCTTTCCAGTTTTGGGGCTAAAGGAGGGGAACACAGGGACAAATCTAGCACCGAAAAGGTGTTTTTCTTACTTTATTAGTACCATTATAGCTTTGTACAAACTATAGCTTGATAGAAGACAAACATGTGGAAGTATATAACTGCCCCCCAGTCATATAAAACTACTAAATTTCAGTCATAAAATAATTGTCTGAATATGTATCTGAGAGACACATAATACTAATGGACTCAAACGGTATTAAACGGCTTAAGGGATCAAAAATTTTTTTTGACCTTAACAGTTTGGTATTTACGTGGGAGTTAGCATTAATCTGTACTCATCATCGATCAAATAGAAAAATGTCCTTCTTTATGACAGACCATACTAAATCATAACAGAGACACTTATTGTTTCGTGCCGATTGAAGTATCTTTCCTTTTACGTTAACTGATGAGCACAATAGGTAGCCAGATGGTACTAAGAAAAGCAGTTGATGTTTTTCGATCTAATAACAGTAGTATTGAGAACAAGGGGAGACTGCTGTAATGCAATAGGTTACAAAGGATTTATTTACTAATTTTGTAAGAGTTTGGGTTTAAATGTATTGATTATACGTATAAATGAGGGTTATTCTGTTCGTATTTAACTAACTATTAGTATTAAACGTGTTTGTGCCATATCGTAATCCTTGCACGGCAAGGAACAGTTAGATGTGCGCAAATAAAGCCATAAAGAAGGGATAGACTATCACTGGCTTTTGTTTTAGGATGAGGTACAATAAGGAGAAATACAGGTGGTCAGTTGACTGATATTGTGAAAGCAGATTCGTATTGCGCAGGGCAGTTTCATTTTCTATAAGGCAAAGAAAGCTGGTATAATACAACACATTGTATAGTTACATACGCGTATCAATAACTAAGGGAAAACTTTCTCAATTTCTTTCATACTTCCAAGCAAAAATTCTAATTTAGCAAAATTTAACAAAAAGAAACATATGTTCAGAAATATCACAAATATATGAGCATTTCGGTTGCTGTTGCTTTTAAAAGCAATATATTTTTGCAAAAATAACGGATAGTACATGGGATCATAAAATTCCTGTTTATTTCGCAAAAATACGGTTTTTATTGGAAATGAACCTTAAAACACAAAAATTTATAAGCTTCTTAGATTTATCGGTTGTTTAAAAATAGCTCGTATTCGTGGTTTTTCCGATACTATTAGAATAGTTATATTTGGAACATGTAAAGACAGAAACATCAGGTTAAGCTCACGCGTGCACAAACGGACAACAGCCTAAACTGGAAATTTGTGCAGGATTTCTATTTGCTCGGTTACACAATTCAACTATACCAGCACTCAATATAAATAGTTACAGAAAATTTCATGTAAGTTCAATTGTACGTCATTAATTTAGGTAAGTGACTCCAAGATTATTTCTATCTCCTTTTGAGTCATGGGGATATACGAAATAGAAGGATGAATAATTTGTGGAACTAGCTAAATAGATTTATGACGTGCATCGGTTTTTTTGTGGAATTGCCTATATGTAACCATTCCTCATACCGCTTCAACTATTACTTAAGTTTGGGTAAACGACGAATCGTGTCACAAGAAATAGCTTGTTGATAACAGAGTAGCAAATATTGAGGAATTGACGCACTACATAGATACAAAAACGCACGCGCACACACGCACACGCACACACCGTACACATGCATACCCACGCACATACGCACACACACACACACACGTACGTATCACATTATTGGTTGTTTCGTGATCTTGTTTGCAGGCCTTTTAATTAACAGTTAACTGATGGATTAAGTTGTTTAATTGGGACGCCGTTGACACTATCTTTTTTTCTCCATTCGGAAGCAAAACGGTAACCTTTCCATTAGATGTTTAGACATCCCTTGGCTCAAACTTCTCTTTAGCGATTTTGAAGAAGTATTACCTGTTGGTTGACGATTCTGTGATAAGAATTTTCATTCTTGTTTGATAGCCAAACTTAAAAAAGGTAATAATTCAAAACAAATGCAATTTCAAATATTATATCGGTATCACAATAAATACACTTACACTTATAACACAAAAAGGGAGAGAGGGATTGATCGATTCAAATAAAACAACTCGAATACTGTATAATGGGTAACTAGAGTATCGACTAACTTGATTGAAGTTCACTGCTAATTTTATTTTTGCAGCACAATAGAAGATGGAGCTTCGGTTTCCTAAACGAAGAATTATCTCAAAAGGAACATAAATTAAACTTGTGACCATGAACGCCACGCTACTTCCAAAGTGCAATATTATTTGTAAATTTTTGAAAATAGAATTTAGATTGCATCTTAGTTTAGTTCCTTTTGAATAGTTTTTCATTTGATCAGAAGAATCGATTAGTATCGTTATTTTAGGAATTAGGGATTTGTTGTATTTTATGGTGGATATCATGTCTCCGCTGGTAATTAATTTGTTTTATGTTTTACTAGCTCGCGTAGTATAGTAGTTACACAAATGTTTACTTAAACTGGACTGACTGCAACTAGAATCTTGTATCTCCTGCAGTACAGCAAAGGTTAGCGTGATGTAGCGTAAAATTGTAAAAAAACTTATCTTTGATGGATGAATTGGCGGTAACGAATGACGTGGTTATATTTCATACGAATAACAACATCTATAATGATTATACAAGCACTAATGAAAACCTAATACCATAAATGATTTATTTTACTACTAGCTTAGCCTGTTGTGATCGGATTACGATTTTCTAGCGATTTACCGCCAGATTTTTGCTGTTGAGTTGAGCTGTATGGATGAATTTGTTTTACGTGTGTCGCGACCTTTAAGGATGGTGTGTTTCGAGCTTAAGTTTTTTTGTTTGTGAATTACTATTCTGTAATTTAAGGAATTAACTATGATAGGGATTAGGTTTGAAATCATCGATAATTGGTTTCTAAATTTATTGAGTTTTTCGTAATAATACATTTAAAGTTTGAGAGATTGTTTTCATTATTATTCCCAGGTTATTGAATGTTGAGTAACGTTTTATTTGTATATAGTTGAATATAAGTTTAAATAATGGTTACGTCATTTGATTTCCTTAAAATTTAATAGAAAGTTTTGTAAAATGAAGTAACTTAAAGAAAGAGTGTAGATGTAAATGTATTTGATATCGTTCTGGCGACAAGAAGTCGAGTGATTGCAGTGGTTCAGCTTAATATTGAGTATGTTGGTTTTGAGTCATAAAGATAGAATGTGGGACTAACTGCTTGAACTTAAATGAAAATACAGAGATACTTTTCACGTTGATTCTGCTGACATTTAGAATTTTGAAAATTGTCGAGTCCTTACGGTTGAAAACGAAGTTTGTGTGTAGGGGGTGTCAAATCTTCTCCTTCCGTTTCTTAATTGGTGGAACTAAATTAAAGGAGATTTTTTTGTGAGTGGTGGGATTCAAAAATCCAAGATGGATTTTTGGTAATAATTTGGGATTCTGAAACTGGCAGCGCTCCCGAGTAGTAGTACTGTGACGTTTGTTGTTACGGCGTAAGGGGTTGATTAGAACGTTGATATATTGGACCTTTTGGTGTTTAACGAACGAACTTTCCTGTTGTGAGGGTAGTTATCTACTTTTTGAAGAAAACCTGTGAAGGGATTTTAAGTGAAATTGTTCTATCACCAAAGGACTAGACCTAGTGCCGATTTCGATTTTACGTAATCAAGTTACCTAGAGATCACCGTCGTGTTATATTAGTGCTTCTGTGACCTCATTGGTTTATGTCGCTTTTGCGGATTTATTAAATTAACGTTCTTGAAGTGCCACTTAATTGCCGTGCAGGGCGTGTTGAAGTACAAAGAAACTTTCGCAGAATATTAAAATTATATTTATTTAAATAAAGTTAATAACCTTTTGGATTGGTACTGTAAAGAAAACTATTTTAAAAGAAGTTTTTAGTTAATGCAGTAACATTTTACCGAGATTCAATCAAGGAATCGTTTGAGTACAAAAACAAATAGTCAACCTTATCACTCATCATCTTGTGTCAGACCAGGGAGATTCCGTATCCGTATTAGCAGTAATTGATCACCTGGTTCATTTTCGATTGTTGTAACACAGAAGAGGTGCCAATTTAGACAGTAAGGTAGTATAACATTGTGTTTTATTGAGTATTTACAAGATTTCTTGTGTGTGTACCTCGAATTATTTGTTTTGTTAACGAAGGTTTGAAAGCGGAGTCGTGTACCTTTTAAATTAAGTTGTTGCTTTGGTATATTTATTGTAATTAATCATAATTCTGACGCTTCGGCTTGACACCCTTCATCTTAGTATTAAAGGGTAATTGACCCTGAAGTAGTGTGGTTAAATAATCCACGAAATATTTAGGTTAAGCAATTTAGTACGGCGTTACGCAGAATTCTGGCCAGACCTCCCGTCGCCAATTAAGAATTTGTTATCTTTTCGTATATACGCATTATCGTATGTATACATGTATATTATTTTCTTATCTTATTACAGCTTTGTTTAGGTTTCATAAAATTGTTTTAATTCTGTGAAAACCCCTTTTGTGTTACATAAAAGTTTTTTTTTGCAAATTGCAAGTTTACCGGTAATTTAGGAGCTTAAGTTTTAACGTAACGAAGTGACAGTTTCTTTATTGAGTAATAGCGTTAATGATATTCAGTGTTTTATTGGACTTCTAGTTGATTATTAATTCATTTAGAGTGCATTCAACAAAGGTGATTTTTTTTTGTTTTATTAAGATTATTATATAATGCCTAATTATTTACACTGAGGTGTAGTAACGTAACATTATTGAGTGATTAACACGCTTTTATTTGTCAGGCGTGTAGTGCTATTTTGAAGCCCTATGTCAGGTGGTTTGCTGAGTTGCTGTCCAGTAGACCTGGGATTGATTGCAGGTAGGTAGGCGTATGTTTTTCGTATGTTTAGACACGCTATATACTCGTAATTTTGGCACGACGTCCTTTATTTTAACTACCCAACCTTCTGGCGCCCTAAACCGATCTGATTACGTCTTCATCCCCTACTTTGACTTACGTACGATTTACTATTCTGGATGTGCAAAATTTATCAACATCATACCCACTCCCATACGCTGACTAGTCGGGGCAAAAAGGCCAACTTTATCTGTAATCCTGTTCTACTACCCGTTTATACCGGTACACTGATATATATATATATATATATATATATATATATATATATATATATATATATATACAATTAGTTGTTTCACTACTAAAGGGATCGGCCTTGATCTCCAACAGAGACAGAGTAGTACTTTCTCGGAATCAAATCAAATTTAAGTTCAAGGTCCTACTCACGTACCACTTAAATACAAAAAGGCACAACTATCTATACAACGTGCCCAAGATAAGGATGAACAGCATGTGGATCTTGAAAATGGTAAGAGATAGGAAGGCGGTTAAATTAGAAAAAAGTTGTTTAATTTAGGGCATGTTCACATGTAGTTTGAAAAAGTTCATTATTGTTTATCGTTTCCGAGATTTAAAACAAAATTTGATTTTTGGGTTTTCTTCGTAATTCCTTTATTTATTTTTTTAAGGTTTTTAAAAACCGAAGGCACTTCTTCACTGTCCGTTTTTGAATTCTATTAGATGGAGTTTTCAAATTTTTTATTCAATGTTTCGTCTGCGAGTAACTATCGTCAACTTAATTTTTTTATATCGCCGCAACCAACGAAAGACCCTGTATTCGATAGTATTTTTTATTAGAAATTTAACCATGTATTACACATTATGGTTTTTAAGAAATTTTTAAGAAAAATTCGGATTAATTTTAGTATTTGATAATATTTTTTTATGTACAAATTTAATAACTCCAATCTTTTAAACCTATTTAATTAAAGTAAATAATTACAATAACTGTTCAATTAGGTTGTCGTTATCTTCTAGCCACAGGTAAGCTGTCTTTAGTGAAGAATGTAAAATACGGTCTAGCATTTCTGGCGAAATTGTATTAACTGCTGCGATAACCAACACTAACAACTGATCTTCATTTTCAAAACTCCCATAATACACTTGGTTTTTCAGGTAACCGCACAGAAAATAATACAACGGACTTAAATCATGTGATAGGGCTGGCCAAGCTACTGCACTGTTCCAATCTATTTTACTGTAAACTGCAATGACAGATAGTCCTCTACATTTCTTGAGTTTTTTGCTGGGGCACCATCTTGTTGAAACCAACAGTTGTTAACAAGTGCTAGAGGCATCCAAGGCATTATCCAAATCAGTCCATAGCAAGTTCAGATAGCGTTCGGCATTTAAATTGTTGTGGTAAATGAAAGGTACTATTATTCTCCATTCTAAAATGCCCATCCGCATATTAAATCCAAATATATATGATAATGTCTTGGTTGTTTTTTTAAATAAGGATTTTGTTTTGCCCAATAATGTTTGTTACGTCGGTTGAAAATTACATTGTTGGTTATCATGCTTTCATCAGATCAAATAATTTTAAAAGGAAAATTTAGATCTTCATTACACTTTCTAGCATACCATGCGCAAAAACCTGCTCGCCGCACCTGATCAGCTGGTCTAAGACCTTGATAAACTGGAAATTTACTTGGATGAAACTTATTCTTACTTAAAATGAATTGTGCTGTAGAATTAGCCATACCAGCACGATGCTCAATTTGTCTTGTCTATATTTCATGGTTTTCAACAACGGCTTGTATAACGGTATTAGCTTCTCATCAGATTGTTTTTGACAGATTAGAACAGGTTTTGCGTATGAACCAAATTCTTTTAAATTAGATTCCAAGCGTCTAAAAATGGATTTACCAGGTTGCCTACAATCAGGATATTTAACCAAATACATTATCTCAGTAACTACACAATTTCTATGGGACAAGAGTAGCATGTCAACATATCGAACTTTTCTTCGTTTGTAAGATTACGTCTTTCCATAGATAAACTTATTAATTAATTATAATTATAAACGGATTAAACTAAACCAAAAAAACAACTCACGAAGTAATGGTAATAAAAACAACTTAAAATACGTACAGTTCAAATAACAACGATCTCAACCTTAAACAGTTAAACAGTTTTCAACGAAATGTTAAACAAGTGTTATTTTATCAAAGCCTTCTAATATCAACTGATCATATGAAAAATGTAAAAGTGAAAATCCGAATTTTTCAGCTTCAAAGCCATGGTTAAATTCATAATAAAGAATACTAGCGAATACAGGGTATTTCGTTGGTTGCAGCAATATAAAAAAACAAAGTTGATGATAGTTTCTCGGAGACTAAACGTCGAATAAAAAATTTAAAAACGCCGTCTGATAGAATTCAAAAAGTGACAATGAAGAAGTCCCGTTGATTTTTAAAAATCTTTTGAAATAAATGAAGGAATTACGAAAACGAAACCCAAAAATCGCATTTTGTTTTAAATCTGGGAAACAACAAACAATAATCAAAGTTTGAAAATTACGTGTGAATATGCCCTAAATTATACAAATTTTCTCCTATGCTGTTCAGCCTTATGTTGGGGACGTTGTATATATAATATTCATCAAACACTGATACGTTGATTAGCTTTATTAGGACGAATCACAAAAATGTGTAGTTGTATAGATAGTGATGCCGAAATATATCAATGGTAGGGAAATATGTAATGGAACTCGTCCGTAAAATGAAAGTCACTGGTAATAAGTTGTTGATCATGCGGCAGCATCCAGAATCGCTAATAATGTTCTATGTTAGGGGTCTGGTGACATGACACCACAGACGACAGAAAAATGCCACATGTGAGTAAGTAGCTTAAGCATATAATTACTATGTTGCTTTTACATTTGTGTGCTTCATAAACGAAATTGCCTGAGATTTACTCCACACAAAATTCACATATATAATCGGTATCACACAAGAGTCCAAGCACCACTAATAACCAAGTTAAAGGTTTAACTCGAAATCGACTCAGAATCGTATATAAAAACGAAATCATACAATAAGAAAAAGCCAAAATTAGAAACCCCAAAAATTACAGATAGTATGCATAATTTTGGGTACTCACCCTAATGTTCGGGTTAATAATTAGGGAACTAAAGAATTCTGTTGGAGAACCTAAACTCCAATTAATCTAATTAAGGCCAAAATGCTATCACCCCACAATAAATGGCGCTTTTAGCTAATATATCTAGAAAATTCTCTCAATCCTCTGAAAAATCGTACACAGTGGTAAGACGATGTAGGAGATCAAGGGCTACATTACTTTAATCTTGCATAAATTTATTTATTATTTTAAATTGCATTTTATGCCAACTATTGGATTTATATTAAATTTAGGAAACTTTTTTGAATTTTGGCTATATACTAGGTGAACCTGTAACAAGCATAGGAGGTGTTTCCCACTTACAGCTTACAAATACAATAACGTCGATGTATATTAGATTCAATTAACGTAAAATACTCGGATTTTCGATGATATATTTTCGTAATAACGTTTTAAACAAATCTAAACGTTTCGATAACACTTACAGTGATCTTCCTCAGTAATATTAAAACCTTTCAGCTGCTTAAGAAGTTGAAACAAATTATGAAATTTGCAAAAGTGATAACGCAAACATAGCCTACTATTAATGTAACAGTTTGATAAACGTACAAAGCCAACTATGGAATACCATTTTAGTAAAGAATAACTGGATCCTTCATAAATTAAATATAGTTACACTGCCTTTGTCCTTTAGAGGGTGTTCTAGTTTGTCATCTTCAAGGGCATTTATCAATAGTCGGTGTAATACTGAAGGTTATATATAATCAAAATGAACGAAAAGTCTCATAAATACTTGTGGTAATGGAAATGTCAAAATCGTCAAATAATTTTACCATCGTGAGATGGGCGGAAATCACAAAAATCATAAACAGTTCCAAAATATTACAACCTAAATTGTCTTAACACACCTATATTATAAATAAATAGTTGGAACAATTGGTTTAAGCATAATAGTCATACATGAACTTGCAAGTATAATCGTCAATTATAATTTCTAGTTATACTTGTTTGTTTATTGATTGTTGCCAGATCAAATTAATGCATCTCAAATCTAAGTTAATGAAAGCCTCAAATTTGATATACGGAAATCGTTCTACAGTCGGCACAAAAAGGATGCGAACTCGGGTTTGATGCTGGATAAAAAACAAACATTGGACCGGTTTGAATTGGCGTGGTGTCATATTAAAGCCTCTTTATTTCTACGTTGTTTAGATAAAACATCTTTTTTTAAATGCACTTTAAGGACCATTTCTACGTCGGAACGTTGCAAATTGCCCGTTTTTTAGGGGCTTTGGACGCCATAGGTAAGTTTGGAGGTACATAAAAACAAAACTACCGGCTCAAATCGTGCAAAATTTTAATAAATCGTAAAGTCAACCATTGTTAATAGGATTGTAAAATTTTATTATCAAAATTTAATTTTTGTTTTTGGAAAACAATTTTTAATTAATTGCAGATTTTGCAGCATCGCTTCGGCAGCGAGCCTGTGCCCGCGCGGGTGTATGCATGTATCTCGGTAATTCTCTTTGCCTATTAGTTAGTAAGCACAATTAGAAAAATTTGCAACTACTAGACCAGGTTTACCTTGAAAACAAAACAGGGAGGTTGACAAGATAATTGAAGACCTATTATCACAGTGATCCATTAACGCGTTATATCAAATTAGTGAAAATACATTTGCATTTCCTAATTTATTATCAGAGTAGTTAATTATCTTGTATTCAGAATGCAATAAACATTACTGAAATTCGGTCAACTTTCCTGTTTCGTTTTCAAGGAAAACCTTATGTGGTAGTTGTCATATTTTGTAATTCTGCTTACCAACTTATTACAAAATCATAGGTACCTGCATACACCCGTGCCTAGAGCATTAAAAATAACGCTCTAATGGATTCAATACACAGGCTCGCTGCTCGTTGCCGAAGCGCTGATGTAAAAATTGCAATTAATTAGAAATTGTTTACCAAAAACGTGACACAATTTTGGTTTTTAAATGAATCTCGTTATATTATTGATATTGCAACGAAGACGTTCGTGTAAGCTTATTGCTCCTGTGACTTACCAATTCCCGAGTGCTACAAAATCGTCTCTATCGCCTACAAAAAACAAACTTTGATAATAACATTTTACACTCGTATTAACAAGGGTTGAATTTACATACCATCTGATCCAGTAGTTTTGTTTTAGGTACCTCTAAACTTAACTATGACATTACAAACCCCAAAAACGAACAGTTTGCATCGTTGGGCCGTAGAAGTCCTTAAAGTACATTTAAAAAAAAGGTGTTACACCTAAACACCGTAGAAATAAACATGCTGTAATTTGACATCAAGCCCATTCGAATCGACCCAACTATTATTTTCTTATTCAGCTTCAAACTCGAGTATATATATATATATATATATATATATATATATATATATATATATATATAATATAGTTTGTGCCGTCAGTAGTACCCTAAATTTTAAAATCCACTTTCAACGAACCTTTAAAACGTAAATACGGAAATTACAAAACTGTTAACCTTAAAATACACGATAAGGTAAATATGCGAAAGTGCTTCGGTAACTAAATACCTGAACAATTAAATAACGTTGACGTCTGAAGGAAGCCCGTTCAAATGTTCGAAAGGTTGTTTCTTTCCAAGCAACGGCTACAGGACACGGGAAAGGAAATAACCCCATTGAAACAGTCCTCCTAATGGATCGGGGTCTTTAATTTTTTCTTTTTAAATGAAACCCCGCATTGAGTAAAACTCTTTTAATGCATATTCACAAATTACTAGTCTATTCCATTTGTCCTTTTATTAACTGTCCACCTGGTTCCATTATTATCACAAATATGCTGCTTATTTTCACACCTTATACACCAGTGATTTATTGTTTATTTTTAAGCAGCTATGGGTACACTATAGGTAATGATTAACAGCAGTGCAGCGTAAGACCTTCCATAAACAAGATACCAAATCCGGCACGCATGTCAATCCGCTTAAAACATAAAACTAATCCAAGAAATAGGAAAGCATAAACAAATCTCTCTGGGGTGATTGAATTCTTCTACAAGTGTGAAAAGGCTAACTCCCTCATGCTCTGTCAGTTACATCACCAGCTCTGAGAGCTGACCTTCATTGAATAACTAAAAGAACCAAAACAAAACCGTTCACATCACTAGATTACGTTCTTCTCCACTACTATTAAGAATGTTCCATACTAAAATCCAAACTGTACGTTTCTCACGAGAAAAATATACTTCAAGTCACACGTGTGAACTAAAAACCAATAACCAGATTTGAAACATCCTTTTTTTTTCAATAACATAACTTATATCGCCCAGATATAACTACCCCATCAACAACTCCTTGTACAAATGAACTGGTAGATTTCGAAGTACGCAGAACCACTAAACCCCGTTACGGTATCCAAAACATCAAGCACGATAAGCTTTGATGACGGCAACTCTTACAAAGCAACTCCCCAATAAAAACACGTAATATAAAGTTTCTTAAAGCTCTTCAAGGCAATGAAAAAAATTTTATTTTCAAAACCATTGATTTCCTTTTAATGAAGTAATATTGACGGAAAACTAATATTTTTTGTAAAATCTGCGTTACGAACACTCATTAATATTAAAAAAAAAGCAAAATTAAACCGCACGTGACAATAAATCACTAATGTTTTTCGAAATTACATAATTTTTAAATGCAGAAAAATGTTCAACTAGTGAATGTGATTTATTGGTGGTTACAGCAGACTGTAGCTTAAGTTCGAATTCTTACACTTAGGTTAAGGCTTGAATACAGTCGTTAAATCTCATTTTTAAGCAAAATTAAGGCTGTTTATCAAAGTTTGATTTCGCTTAATTGACAATAACTAAGACAGCCAAATAGTGTTTAATCAAACTGGTTTAATAACGCAGACATAGACACCGTTGGGAATTACATTTGCACTCACTCACACTAAAATTGTATTTGGCTGTAAAGACTTTTTACAAATCAGTACTCCAGTTCAGTGTCCTAGAATGCAATAACTGGAGGACGTTACATGCTGTTGCTGAAAATAATCAAAAGCGATTTATTTAAACGTATGTATATAATCAAAAATCTTTAAAATATGTGTCGTTGTCGTCGTTGACTGGTATGAAAAATTGCAATAACTTGAAACATGGACACACTTGTGATTTTTCTGACAATATCTATGTCACCACTTTAATAATTCACGGAAAATACTTTCAAATGTCTCTGAAAACTTGACAAATGTCGACATATACTTCGCTATAATGTAATATAGTAAATTTTATGAAACTACGTACATATCTCCAAATGAACAGGCGATTTATTTATCGCAAGACAAATGCGAGTAAACTTGTATATTGCAAGCAATATTTCCTGTCTATTTAGGATTTTAAGTAAAATTTAAACAGTTACATCAAACGATATATTGAACGTTTTACAAACGAACAAAGTTATTTGTAGTACACGTTTCAGCAAAATCCCAAGGCAATATTTTGCCAAATTCATGAAGGGATTGACTTCAAAAGATCAAAGCGTTCTATGCTCCCTATTCAATTTCTTTTTTGTTTAAAATTCATATATGAAGTAAATACTGAACTAATGTATATAAATTATTATAAATCTTCAAATGGACATTTTAAATCTTTATCAATAGTTATTGAGTGGAAAAATAATTGGATTTTTTTTCATTTGGCGATAAATGATGGTGAAGTCAACTAAATTGAGTGTGAATTTTGTTACATCAGCGCCTATGATAGATTTTTTTTCTTGGATAATCTGTTCGACGACCTAAATGACTTCTCAAATAAAGTTAATGTTATCACACAAGAAGTGTCTACCACCATTAATAAAATTGTAATGATGATAAGATCAAAACATCTATATAAAGCGAAAGAGGTAATTTACAAAACGCCCCCTTTTCTTGTATCAAATCAAGCATAGTTTACACTCGTAAATGGATTACCGGCTGTTGGCTTGCTTAACCGACATTCTCGTGAAGATTTTTGATTGTGAACTATAATAATTTATGTTGTAACCTTCATTCTCGCTTAGACATCGCATCCGCAAGGGAATTATTATTGACCTTTATAATACGTCCATTTGTTGCCATTGATCCGTAAACTGCTACTATTAATTTCCGTCGTAAGAGCTTTTTACGTTAGACTTATTTGTTCCCAGCTGAGCTTTTTTTAGAATGCCATTTCAATTTGAGCTTATTCTTTGAAAAATAAAACTTTATTGAATACAATGGTACAATTTTTATTGCTAATTGCTTTGAACGGCAAACACTAAAATTAATCAGAAACTTTTCTAAACGTTATGAAATTGTAAACTTTCACCATTAACACTCATAATAAAATACTTATCTTTTTTGGGATTTTTTAATGGTTTACTTTAAATTATACAATCTAAACGTTTCGATAACACTTACAGTTATCTTCGTCAGTAGTAATGTTTGTTAAAAATTGTTAAAGATGTAGTAAACAATTTTGTCAAATTTGAAAAATTAAAACATAAACATAAGCCTGCTATCAGTATAACAGTTAGGGGAAACATAAAGCCAACTATAAAATTTTTAGTAAAGAATAACTAGGTCATAAAATTAAATATTATTAAACTGCCTCAAAGATGACAAACCAGAACACTCTCTACGACGAAAGCTAACAATGAAATTTTCCAGCCAAAAAACACATTTAACAAAATTTAATCGAGTTATGATGTAAGTGTAAAGTTGTGAAAAACTTCAATTTTAAAATGATAGAAGCATTCACAAATCCAAACATTACATCAAATAAGATAACCCAGTTAAATCTAACAAAGACATATCTTTATCAATAATTGGAAGTGTTATTAACAATGAAAAGCACAATGCAGAACGTTCTTTGTAATTTTTAATTTTAATTTAATTTCAACTACTTATGTTAAATTATAGTGCAGTGGTAATTTAACATATAATTGCTCTTTTTTAATTATAAGACGCCAAAACCTATTTAGACGGAGATTTTCTTCTTGTCTATTAAAATTATTAGGGTGTTTATATATTTCAATAGCTTCACGTTGCAAACGAACATAATAATGGGTTTGTCTTGACAATATTTCCATATTGTCAAATTGAATGTCATGATTTAGATTATTCAGGGCTTGGTCAGCCACAGCAGACCTCTCTGGTTGACCCAATCTACAAAATCTCATATGTTCTTTGCGTCTTGTATCAAAGCTACGTTTTGTGGTCCCGATGTATACTTTTCCATATGAACAAGATAACTTATACACTCCGGAAGATGATAAAGGGTTTGACACATCTTTAGGTGATCTTAAATGTTCTTTAATTTTTCTTGTAGGTTTAAAAATAGTCCTAATGCCATATTTGATTAGGATTTTTTCAATTCTATTTGTAACATTAGCTATAAAAGGAAGAAAAGCAGTACCAACAAGAACTGGTTTTTCTTTAAGGTTACGCCTAGAAGGTGTAATAACATTATTAATATCTGTAAGTGAATATACATTATTTTGTAAGGATTTTCTTAAATATTTATATTCATCATTCAAAAATTCAGCGTCACAAATTCGTTTTGCTCGATCTACTAAAGATTTAATTACACTAATTTTTGACGTGGATGGTGGTTGGATAATTTATGAAGGTATCTATCAGTGTGTGTCGGCTTTCTGTAAACCTTAAAAGATAGTGAATTATTATTTTAGATATTAATATGTCAAGAAATGGTAAACTTCCATTAGTTTCTTTTCCATGGTAAACTGAATACTAGGACGTATACCATTTATAAAACCAAAACTCATGCAGTGCCTCCTTTCCATGTCTCCAAATAACAAATATGTCATCTACATATCTATACCAAACTGTAGGTTTTTTAGGTGTATTTTGTAACGTTAATGTTTCAAATTTTTCCATGTAAAAATTAGCTATAACAGGACTAAGGGGACTACCCATTGCTACACCATCAATCTGTTCATAAAATTTACTATTCCACTGAAAATAAGTTGTAGTAAGACAGTGCTGAAAAAGAATGGTTATGTCCTTTGGAAAAAGATGATCAATGTATTCAATAGTTTTTTTAGAGGTACTTTTGTAAAAAGTGAAACAACATCAAAACTGACCATTATATCACCCTCTTCAATTTTGAAACTATGCATTTTTTCAACAAAGTCGGCAGAATTTTTAATGTAATGGGGTGTTTTTCCTATATGAGGTTGTAATAACAATGTAAGATGTTTTGCAAGGTTATACGTAGCAGAACCAATTGCACTAACAATAGGCCTTAAAGGAATATTAGGTTTATGAATTTTTGGTAAACCATATAGTTTTGGTGAAATAGCTTCAGAGTTAGTTGGTTTCTTTTTTATTTCTTCAGGAATAGATGATAATTTAATCAGCTCTTTAGTTTTTAAAAGAAACTTTTTGTTGGATCTTTTGGTATTTCACGACAAGTTTCTGGTCCCAACAATTGTTCTATCTTAGTGTTATAATCGTTCATATTTAATATAACAGTTGCATTACCTTTATCTGATTTTAATATTATAATACTTTAATTGCGTTTAAGATCAAGTAAAGCATGTCGTTGACGAAAGGATAAGTTGCTCTTTGGAGGTTTTGTTTTACGTAATATGTTAACGGTGTTATATCTAACTTCATTAGCAGCATCAAAAGGTAATAATCTAATGGAGTTTTCGATGTTGGAAATTATATCTTCAAAAGCTTCAAAGGAAATTATATCTTCTTGGTGTTATCGCAAAATTTCCTCCTTTAGAAAGCGCTTCAATAGCATAATCTGAAACAACATTATCAGAAAGGTTTATAACTGTTTTTTTACAATCAATAGATGGTCTATTATTTTGTTGTTTGTATAATTTATTAAATTTTTTTCTTTCTGACGTTGACATGAGATGTCAAAATTTATTTTCATAGATTTAAAGGTTATAGAATCAATTTTATCCCAATCTTCTTTATTCAAAATAGATGAAATTTCTAAATGTAAATATAAAAGATTTTTATCGGAGTTATCCAATAACTTCCTAGTAATATGTATTTGATTACGTAGCAGAGCATTTTCAGTTCTTCTGTAAATATTATTCGCTTGCTTGTTATTAAAATTTTTTTTAATATAGATAAACTTTGGGATAATCTTTTGGTCTCGGCATCGTAATAAAAAAGTGAGTGACGATAATAATTGTGCTTTACGTTTCCTTAATTTTTCAAATTGTCTGATAGAACGATAAGTTTCCTCCCCATAAAAGACTGAAATATGAAAATGTAAACTTTCACCATTAACACTCATAATAAAATACTTATGTTTTTCAGCACTGTCTTACTACAACTTATTTTCAGTGGAATAGTAAATTTTATGAACAGATTGAAGGTGTAGCAATGGGTAGTCCCCTTAGTCCTGTTATAGCTAATTTTTATATGGAAAAATTTGAAACATTAACGTTACAAAATACATCTAAAAAACCTTCAGTTTGGTATAGATATGTAGATGACACATTTGTTATTTGGAGACATGGAGAAGAAGCACTGCATGAGTTTTGGTTTTATAAATGGTATACATCCTAGTATTCAGTTTACCATGGAAAAGAAACTAATGGAAGTTTACCATTTCTTGACATATTAATACCTAAAAATAATAATTCACTATCTTTTAAGGTTTACAGAAAGCCGACACACACTGATAGATATCTTCATAAATTATCCAACCACCATCCACGTCAAAAAATTAGTGTAATTAAATCTTTAGTAGATCGAGCAAAACGAATTTGTGACCCTGAATTTTTGAATGATGAATATAAATATTTAAGAAAATCCTTACAAAATAATGGATATTCACTTACAGATATTAATAATGTTATTACACCTTCTAGGCGTAACCTTAAAGAAAAACCAGTTCTTAATGTTGGTACTGCTTTTCTTCCTTTTATAGCTAATGTTACAAATAGAATTGAAAAAATCCCAATCAAATATGGCATTAGGACTATTTTTAAACCTACAAGAAAAATTAAAGAACATTTAAGATCACCTAAAGATGTGTCAAACCCTTTATCATCTTCCGGAGTGTATAAGTTATCTTGTTCATGTGGAAAAGTATACATCGGGACCACAAAACGTAGCTTTGATACAAGACGCAAAGAACATATGCGATTTTGTAGATTGGGTCAACCAGAGAGGTCTGCTGTGGCTGACCATACCCTGAATAATCTAAATCATGACATTCAATTTGACAATATGGAAAGACAAACCCATTATTATGTTCGTTTACAACGTGAAGCTATTGAAATATATAAACACCCTAATAATTTTAATAGACAAGAAGAAAATCTCCGTTTAAATAGGTTTTGGCATCTTATAATTAAAAAAGAGCATAATGTTACGCATTGATTTTAATTTGTTTTCAGCTTTTGGTATGTCTAGTTTTTTTGCTGTGTTTTTCCTAGACCTTGAAGCAAATGCTTTACCAATTATATGTTAAATTACCACAGCACTATAATTTAACATAAGTAGTTGAAATTAAATTAAAATTAAAAATTACAAAGAACGTTCTGCATTGTGCTTTTCATTGTTAATAACACTTCCAATTATTGATAAAGATATCTCTTTGTTAGATTTAACTGGGTTATTTTATTTGATGTAATGTTTGGATTTGTGAATGCTTCTATCATTTTAAAATTGAAGTGTTTCACAACTTTACACTTACATCATAACTCGATTAAATTTTGTTAAATGTGTTTTTTGGCTGGCAAATTTCATTGTTAGCTTTCGTCGTAGAGAGTGTTCTGGTTTGTCATCTTTGAGGCAGTTTAATAATATTTAATTTTATGACCTAGTTATTCTTTACTAAAAATTTTATAGTTGGCTTTATGTTTCCCAAACTGTTATACTAATAGCAGGCTTATGTTTATGTTTTAATTGTTCAAATTTGACAAAATTGTTTACTACATCTTTAACAATTTTTAACAAATATTACTACTGACGAAGATAACTGTAAGTGTTATCGAAACGTTTAGATTGTAAAATTTAAAGTACACCATTAAAAAATCCCAAAAAAGATAAGTTTTTTATTTTCTAAACGTTAATTAACAAACACTAAATTACCCCAAACTGTTGTAATATTTTAGAGTGGAATATCTATAACAGTACCGGGTGTCCCAATAAGAATGGCTCTCGGCCATACATCAGAAACCGCTTATAGTACAGGTAAAAAAAAATTTATTTATAGAATTGTATGACCACCGCTAGAGGGCGTAACTGAAAATTGTAAGTAAACAAAAATATTTGATAAATTTTACCTAATTAAGAGGCATTGAAAATACGATCAATATATTCTTCTAAAAATTCTGCGTATATCTAATTTCACAAGTTTTAGTCCATCCTTTCAAATAGAAGGTGGGGGAGAGCGGGAACCTTATTATGAAAAAACGCCTGTAACTCCCGTTCTGCTTAATCGATCTTTGCGAAGTTAGTCGTGTTGAGAACAGTTCCTTTCAACTAATGTAAGGGTAATAATTTCGACACGACCTAGTAAGTAACATGCATACTAGAGGTATCTCAAGAAATGTGTAAATTTTAAGCATTTTCTTTTGAATATAAATTACTCGGGTTTTGTTGAACGAATTTTAACAATTTTGAACTCCTTAAAATTTACTTTCCTTGTACAATAAATAATGATATCAATTATTATTTCAATATTACTGTTACTGTCACGCGGAAACGGCGTTATGGAAGTTAAAGTGGAAATATTGCAAAACAAGTAGTGGGATATGGAAAAAAAACAAAAGGACATGTGTCATATTATTAAACATAGTAATTCGCTAATTTACGTTTCATTGCAATTTATTGGTATTAATTTCGATATAAAATTTACTTTAAAAGTTAAAGCTAAGGTAATCCTTACAAACCAAGAAGCATTTCACAGATCGAAAAGTGGTAATACTATTTTACTAGTTATTTGCGAGTGATTTACCAAATTTACTCTGATTCACCCAATGTGCAGTGCTACTGCTAAAGGCAGGTGTTCCACAAATTTGTATGGTTGACAACGGCCCTCAATTTAAGAGTGCATTGTTTAAAAATCTATTAGAGTCTTACAAATGCGAGTTACCATAGAAAAGTAAATTTTGTTGAAAGAGTTAGTAAAATAGTAGGTACTGCAATAAGATCTTACATTAAAGATAATGATAAAGAATAGGATGCTGAAATTCACAAAATTGCTCATGCTATTCGTAACGCTGTTACTGCTGAATCTACTAAATTTTCACCTTCCTTTTTGGAATTTGGTCGAAAAGTTCCTATTACTGGAGATTTTTATGGTGGGTTAAAAGATTCTAAGAGGACGACTTATCAATTAACAACCGTAAACAGTTGGCTCAAGATTTAAATGAACTTTCACCGATTTTTAACCCTGGAATGCTACACTTATTTCAGAACACGCATCTGCTACACAGGGGTACGGGTGCACCTCAAATAAAATATGACTTATTTTGACCAACGAAAAATTTATTCACTTATAGGAGAATAACAACTTAAACAACAAGTCTCTAAGAACACTTTTAACGCAAACACATCATGAATTATTCATTCGACACACACTGAGCAATTTTTTTTTGATGTTGCAAACAAATGAACTTCTTGCACACGGCACAACTTACTCTCGATTTTCGATCTTCCCTTCTGGGGCAAAGAGCACACCTACCCACGGTTACTGGTGGCCTAGTAGGTACTTCTTCTGGAGCAGTTATCTTGAGGACCCTGCATATGGTTTCGCGAAGTTCACGCCTCAAAGTTGGAGCTTTCAAACGACTCATCATGTGCGGTCTGACCAGCTCAAGGGCGAGCTTCTTCGGGTATTCTCTCCTGTTGGTAATAATTTCTTTATCTGCTTCACCAGAGCCACGCAAAAGAATCATTGAATTATATCCTAGAATATCCAACAAATTATAGAACAGGCATAATGGCCAGCGACGTGTCTTTCTACCAGTAGAGTAAGTGTGACACAGTTGGTCTAAAGTATCTACTCCCCCTTTCGTAGAATTATAAAATTGAATAATTTCTGGTAATTTGGTCGTATATGGTTCATCACCTTTTCGTGCATTGTCGAAAGCATAATTACAGTTTTTTATTTCTCTTGGGTGGGCAGTATGATAACAGTGTCAGGTGTCCACTGTAGCAAAACATAGCAGAATTTATTTTCCTCTCATTGAGTTTCAAAACGACTCAGGAATTTCTTTTTATTTTGCCTCATAGTACCCACAACGGTAATTTTTCTCCAAAAGATGTGTTGCAGTCTGAACAGAAGTAAAGCAGTTATCTATGGTCAAGTTCTATTTGTTCCTTGAAAGGAACTGGTTAGTTTATCACAGTAATACTGAGCGACAGGAACATCAGTTGGTGTGGAACCTTTTCCTATATAAATTTCAGCATCAAGTGTGAAAGCTGTTTTGGCATCACAGGACATCACAATCTTGATTCCATACTTATCGGGCTTTGAAGGGATGTACATTTTGAAAGGGCAACGGCCTCTGAAACCAACCAATTGTTCATCAATTGTAATATATTCTGAAGGAACATATAACTCCTTTATTTTGTTGATTGACCTCTCAAATACTTCTCGAAAAGCTGCAAGCTTGTCGGTTTCTTTTCTCTGAGCTCTGGTCTCTTTATCGTCAAAGCGGAGGCAATTTACCAAAAACCTGAAACGTGGCTCGGCCATGGTAGCACGAAATATAGGTATTTCTGAGTCTTTATCAAATAGTTCCTTCGTAAATACTCCGGACATTTTCATAACACCGGCATAATAATATAGTCCAGAAAGTGCTCGGAGTTCAACACTGTTTGTATCCTTGGTCCAAGAGGGTCTCTTACCTACTGTCGTACCATCATCTGCATCGGCATCTCGGTCATCGTTTCTATTTGCATATTTCAATCGTTGAGCTTGCACTTCGTTATTAGTATATTGTGTGATTTTGTCTAGATTTTCTTTTGTGAAACATAATTTCCAAGCTTCAATTCCCGATTTTATACGTTTTCCATCGTTTTTGTTTCCAGGCAAATGCAAAATGAGATTTCTTTTTGGTGTACGACGAATTGCGCCTTTCTTGCCTGACCACATAAACCGATTCTTACCCCTTAGTTTGGTAGGAACTGGTAAAATTTTCACCATACCTATGTTAGTCGCCTGTATTTCTGCCAATGGTGTATTGTCATCTTCTGAATCCGCATCAGATGGCGAGGTATCCTGAGTCTGCTATGGTGTGACAGAAGGTGTGGTATTAGCTTGAACGTAATGTATTTCGTCCTCTTCGAGCTCCTCTCTAAAATCAGGTATAACGGCATCTTCCTCGTCGCTATCACCCGAAAAACTCTCTGAATCAGACTCGTAGAGAATGCGATGAATTTCTTCCACGTCTTTACGTTTTGTAAGATCGAAGAACTTATCCTGACCAGGCATTATTCGTGTAGCCTAACAAAAAAATTTATAACTATAAAAAAATAAACTATAACATTTTCAAAGAAACTCATAAAATTAATCGCACACGGACTAACTTGCCGCGTAACGAAACTAATGAGACGCCGGCGGTCGTTGCCCCGCCCACTTCCGTTTAGCGCAAGATTTGAGGAATGCTGGGGTACGAGTGTACCCCAAGTAGCATTCCAGGGTTAAGAATGTAAAACAAAATTTACATGCCGCTTACGAATGAAATTCAAAATCTTACAGTTTGCGACGTCGTCCATTAAAATTAAACGTCGGCGATCTAATTTAGAAAAAGAATTTTACCTTATCTGATGCGACTAAAAATTATAGTCAAAAGTTAGCTCCAAAATTTATTGAAGCAAAGGTCCAACCACGTACCGATTGGCCACTATTAATGATAAACCTTTAGGTATTTTTCATGTTAAAGATTTAAAACCACATTAAATCGAAATTATTTTTATTCAGTAGCATTTTTAAGACTGTTACATTCTAGTTTCTTACTTACATTTTAATTACTTTGATTATTTTTCAAAAGTAATTTGATTTTATTTCGCACATCATTTTATTTATACATTTTGGTGGACCTTCAGACCATTTATTTTATTTTTGCTACAATTCTATAGCACGACTGTTTAGATATTTAGATCACATTGTGCAACTGATTTTGCCGATTTTTTGGGACGTTAGTTCTCAGGTAAATTATTTTCATTTATTGGATTTACAATTGCTATTGTTACAATAGCAAAAATTGAAATAACCGTTTTGGGTTTACCTCTGTACGTTAATTGACGTGAAAATTTAAAACTCTTAACCGTTGGTAAGAATACTAGAAATGCTTAAATACGTATCTGTTTTTGTTTAGAATTAATTTAATTTGGTTACCAAAAACTATCTTCAAAATTCTAGCTTTTGATGATTTATGATTTGTCCAGTATTCTAGACTTGCCGGTGCTTTATGTACTTAGGTTCACATCGTCTCAACCTCGTCCTAGTTCACATCCTAACCATGACTTCCTGACTATCACACCGGAGTACTTTTGGTTGGGGTTTTGAATGTGTTCGCAATAGAGTGCACAATCCATTCCATTTATACACCGTGACCTGGTAAAGACTGATATACCCATTTTGACTTATTTAACGAGATGTGACTAGGTGTTTTGTTACTGGTTTTTATTTTGCTCCTCTAGCGGAGGTTTGCTTTACAAACCCCACCAGCTTAAAGTTTTGCATGACTTTATTTTAGGTTTTGGGCCCTATACTTCCAACTAGTGGCGTGCGCGAACGGTAGCGCATCATTAACTCTTATGGTGTTGGGAGGGGTCTTTCCTGACCGATATCACCGCATTTTCCGTACTTCTTCGTACATTTAGGGTAAGATTTTGTTCTATTTGATCATTTATTTAGAATTTAAGTATTACCATTTACATTTTTGCTTGAATTTTAGCTAGTTTAAAATTTTTTTATATTTCATCAGATTTTGATAAAATATTTGTATTATATCGGTGTTTGAAATCACCGATTTCAACTTTTAAGGGGGGGGGAAGTTGTAACAAACTTTTTACGTTTGTAATAAAATTTGCGTTTATTTAGGCAACTTAACGTGCATTTCGTGCAGCGTGTGTTGCATATCTAGTTGTATAAAAATATGCATTTAATTTTTTTAGTTAGAGCTCGTAAGCATATCGTTCGAGTTTCAGGATGTTCATGCGCAAAGACCTTAGCGTCGTTTTGGTTGAGTTAAGAAGGTGAATGTAGCGTCCATTATTGCTTGTTAAATTAAAAAAAGTGCCATATAATTGTATGGTAAGTTGTAAAAAAACTATTATATTAAAGTTTGAGACGATTGCTTTTTTCAGGCACGTTTTATTATTTAATATTTACTTTAATTTCACCTTTACCGATACTTTTCACACGTTATATACATCTAGGCAATTAATTATTTTACTGTTAATCCACTATACGGTATTAGTACGATTAATCAAGAACTTATTCATTTGGGAATTACAAAGCATTTTCTTTTAAATTTATTATATAATAGTTTACTTGTTTATTCCATATTTAAAAACAAGTTAGCGTCCGAGTATTTAACTATTATTTTCAGGTAGAAGCAACCTCGATCTTAAAGCGAACATATCTAGGTACACGTAAATATTTTTTGGTTAATAAGGTAAATCGCTGATTTTAAGAACCTGCCCCAACTAAATCTACGACTGAGCAAAAGGCACCAAATCTTCTTATTATTACCCAAACTGTTAAGTAGCTAGAATTTGTAGCCATGGGTGTAGAAGTATACGTATAGAAACTTTATGATTAGTACACTAATTAAAAGGTTATTTACAACATGATAGGCACGTATTTTGAACGCATGAGAAATGCAACTGTTTCGGTTAGAGTGTATGTAATACAATATCCCCAAAGACGTCATCCCGATAGAGTTTTTCGTCGACCCTTACACCATTTAATAACGACGGGAAATGTAAATCTTCCTGTTTACAGAAGACGCGATAGGGGTCGCTCAGAGGAAAACACAATAAATGTTTTGACATATGTGCAACTTAACCCCCATTTAAGTATCAGAGCAATAGCTAGAGAAATTTGTGAACCACCGTTCACCGTATTTTGATAGAACACAGGTAAATTCGTTAGATGTAAAATTAAAAGTAGATACCTTTTCATCTGCATAATACATGTTTGTTAAAGGAAAGGAAAAGGCCACGTATTTCATTCCCTCCCCAAGGCAGAAATCGGGCTGCTCGAGCTTTCCGTGCCCCTTCAGCTACAATCATGGATTCCCAGCATACGTACATATATTACGTATATATGCATGGTGGGATTAAGGATGGGTGTGGTAAGGATAGGACCGGAAGGAACGGAGTTAGGGTCCTGAGGGGAAAATACTACCCCAGCATTCGCCTAAGTAGCCGCACATGGTGTGCATACACGCAGTGATCATGCCGCTACATGTGTATGAAGAAAACCCCCTAAAAAAACCTCATTCAAGGTAGACGGTAACAGGAATCGAACCCATTTCCTCCCGAATGCTAAGCAGGTCGTGTCGCCATATGTTTCTTAAACGAAATGTACCTACCTACACAATAATATTTGTTGGCATGACTATATTGTAACATATTAACTTATTTATTTTATAACTCTGGATAGATATTTATTAGGACGTTATATTTCTTTTGGTTACATCCATATCATGTAGTACTGCATCAAAGATTGAATGCTCGCGATTACGACTAAAGGTTGAGTTATTTCAACTGGTTGCTAGATATGATATGTGATGACCCTTAATTGCTGTCATGTATTTTGTGGTCAGATGGATGAAGCTACATTCAGAGGTGATGGTATGGTATACTGTCACAATGTGCACTATAGTTCACAGAATAATACACGCTGGGTGGAAGAGGTTCAACATCAGAATCGATGGTCGGTAAATGTATGGTGTGATATCTTAGATGGTCAGATAATTGGACCCTTCATTTTGGATAACTCAATTAATGGGGAACGCTACCTAAATTTTTTAAGGGATGAATTGCCTCTTCTAGTAGATATACCCCATTCGTAGGTCCATGTTGTGCCACACGATAGGTCTCCGGCGCATTTTTCCAGAGAAGTTAGAGAATTTTTAGATGATGTACACAATGCATAGTACGTCGAAGCGTATTTTTTTGGTCAGCCAGGTCACTATGCTTCACTGTGTTAGACATCTACCTTTGGAAGCGAATTAAGGTCCTCTTTTTTTCCAACTAGGTCTACTACTCGAGACAACATGATCGATATGAAACGAAATGCCATTCAGAGCATTTCGAGAGCAGAAATTGGGACTGCTGTTACATACATATATACATACATATATATATATATATATATATATATATATATATATATATATAAGGTGGTTCACCGGGAATGACATCGATCGATTACGAGAAAACTATAATTAGGAAAAATCTGAAAATTTGGTAGTGTACTAATGTCGATGGAAGACGGCTAAAATATTGTACCGAAAGTCAATAGTAATTTGCTTATTTTAAATGGAACACCCTGTATATTATAAAATTTTCGGATGCTACGGTAAATTCTTAATAGATTTCCTGTATAATGTCCTATACCTAAGTCCAGCCTTTTTTGACATATTACGCATTTTATGTTAAAAATGACGTTTGCAGACCCGTAAATAATTGTTAATTTCTCCTAAACAGCTGCCTTTGTTACCCAACTTGAGTTTGTTTCCTTATTGAACAGGACTTACTTTAGCAAACTTCGTATAATATTCCCACCGTTAATAATACAGGGTGCTCAAAAATAACAATAAGGATAAAATTGAAAAATTGTCAAAAGTCAATTTTTTCCAACGGAAACCCACTATTTTTATAATTTTATCTTATTTGGCTTTAAAAAATAGACTAGCTGTATAATATTGTCTATACCTAAAATGTATAGTTTTCGAAATATCCGCAATTTTTCTATTGCATGAATGCCTTTATAAACTATTGTTAGATGGCAATGACTGCGTTGAACGTAAGGAAACAATGGAGTATCAAAGAAATGTCACCCTGTTAAAATTGCCAACTATCATACCGAAAAGATTAAATTATACCAACGAAGATTATTTACATCCATTATGTACAGACAATGGGATAGATTTATTTCAAGAACATGTGACACATTTGCGATTCGACATCCAACAGTAAAGTTACAAAATTTATTTTAGTAATAATGTTCAAATTGACGCCCTTGAACTTCCATACATTTTTCACACCTAAGCATAAATTTTTCCTAATTGACTGACTAACTCGCCGCATGCAGTCATCCATGGTGGTTACTGCTGTATTATAAACTTTATTTTTTATTGTTCCCCAAATAAAGAACTCCAGTACTGTTAAGCCTGGGGAGCGGGGTGGCCAAACATTTGGTCCATTATTGGCAATCCATTGATGATAAAATAAATATTGAAGATGATTGTTAACTGCGTGACTATTAAGCGGGGGCGCCCCATCGTGTTGATAAAATAGATTTCTATGATCAGCAAGTGGCAAGTTGTCTAAACAGTTAACTTCAATATTGCGCAAGACGTTAAGATAGCGCTCACCTACAAGTTAATAAAAATGTTTTATATGTCAAAGAATTCATAAGTGCCTAACTTACCATTTAAATTGTGATTATACATTACGACCACGGCCCCTGGCACAGTAGACGTTAAATTGCCAGGATTCTTGAAAATGTTGTACTCTAAATGGATGTACATTTACGTCGCTCCAATAATGGGAATTGTGCCGATTATAAACTCCATTTTTTGCAAATTTAGCTTCGTCCGTCCAAATAATATTATCAAAAAAAAATTTTCTTGTGACCGAAGTAATATGAATTCACAAAATTCCACTATTCGTGGAAAATCAGTCTCCTTTAAATGCTCAAATTTGGAAACCTGTACAGGTGAGCTTGTGTTTCCATCAAATTTTAATACCGATGATTTAGGTATTCCTGATTCTAATGCTACCTGCCCTGTAGAAACAACTCTTATCACATTGTCCGTAAATAATAAATAGATTTAACTAATCTTCGTTGGTATAATTTAATCTTCCCGGCATGATTACTGATAATTCTTAACAAAGTGACATTTGTTTGATACTTCATTGTTTCCTAACGTTTAACGCAGTCATGGCCATCTAATAATAATTTATAAAGGCATTCAAGCAATAGATAAATCTTAAATTGCCATTATTTCGAAAATTACAAATATTAGGCGTAGACAACCTTGTACAAAGTTAGTCTAGTTTTTGAAAAAATTGACTTTTGACAGTTTCATCAATTTTATTTTTATTGTTATTTTTTGAGCACCCTGTAGCGTTAACCGTGGAAATATTATACGAAGTCTGCTAAAATAAGTCATGTTCAATAAGGAAACAAACTCAAATTGCGTAACAAAGGCACCCGTATAGCAGAAATTAATAATTATTTACGGGTCTGAAAACGTCATTTTTGACATAAAATGTTTAATATGTCAAAAACTGCTGGACTTAGGTATAGGAGATTATACATGAAATGCATTAAGAATTTACCGTAGAATTCGAAAATTTAATAATATACAGGGTGTCCCATTTAAAATAAGCAAGTTACTACTATCGATTTCCGGTACAACCGAAAGTGCCACATCTTGAAAATATTTTAGCCGTTTGTCACCCATCGACATTAGTACACTAAAAAGTTTTCAGATTTTTCCTAATTATAGTTTTCTCATAATCGGTCGATGTCATTCCCGGTGAACCACCCTGTATATTAAGATTTGGTAAATGTTTGTTTTTTCCTTGCCCCACTACTTGTTTTGATCTATTTCCACTTTAACTTTTCCGCGTGACAGTAACAGCGATATTAAAATTATAATTGATATGATTATTTATAGGACAAAAAAATTTTACACATTTCTTAAGATATCTCGGGATAGGAAAAATATATCGACATGCGATTTTCGTCATTCTATTGCTACGTTGGTCTACTTTTGTAATCCACGATTAGAACTGCATACTCCTATTTAATATTTTCCAAAGAAAACTAGATTTAGAAAAATAAATAAATACTGCCCTCTGGCGCGCTTGTTACTTACTAGGTTATGTCGACATCTTTACTCTTACATTAGGGGAAAGGAGATATTTTCAACAAGACTAAGTTTGTAAAGATCGATTAAGCAGAACCGGAGTTACAGGCGTTTTTACATAGTAAGGTTCCCACTACACTTCTTATTTGAAACTATGGACTAAAACTTGTGAAATCAAACATATGGAGAATTTTTACACGAATATAATGATTGTATTTTCAATGCCTCTTAATTAGGCGAAATTTGTTAAATATTTATTTTTTAATTTTTAATTATCAGTTACAATTCTATAAATAGTTTCAGATTTTTCTCGAGTCCACTTTTGTTATAAATTTTTTTTTCCGGAGCTGTACTATAATCGGTGCAATTGTCCTTTACCTATTTAACGCCAAAATTATTTTTTGATCGTTTTTGCTGGATTTCTGCAGTAGTCGTATAATATGTCTTATTGTAAAGAAATAATATGTTATATTCCCTGTTTTACCCAAAATAGGTAAATTATGGACTGTCCTCGTCTAAGCACACTGACCGTTACATAATGAATCCTTATGAATGTTATAAAATGAAATTAAACCTTATAGAATAAAAAAATAATAGTTTTTTTTAGTAAAATAATAATAAATTGATAATAAAAACATAATATTCAAACAGAAAACCAACACCTCATACCATAAATGTATAATTTTTAAGTCTTGTAATTGCTCTCTCGTGGAATTTTAAGAAGCAAGTCATACATAATGTTGCATTACACTTTTTGCAGAACGTGCGGAGGTTTTCAGTACATAATGCAAGCTGCATCGGCGCTGCTTTTCTCTTTTCTCCAAAATGTCATTTTTCATAAAACCGTGTGTCCAAAAGTTTGATTTTTTTATGTACGGGCTACAGTGTTACAAAGACAACAGTGTTACACTACTGCAACCATCTATGGTATTAACTTGCAACGACACCCGTGTTAATAAGAGCATTTCTATTGGCACCATTATTATTCATGTCTGTGAAATTTCCTGTTTTTTTAAATCTATTTTATTTAGCCAACAGTGTTACGGATAATACACTGTAACACTGTTGGCTGTAACACTGTTGACCAAGAACCAACCACTTTTCAATTTTTAGTGAATATGCCTCGAAAGATAGCCAACTTCGGTGAAGCGCAAACTCGGAACGCGTCCTTAGGCGTTGTTCAAAATGGACTGAGCATAAGATCCGCTGCAAAAGAGGCCGAGTTATGTCATATGACGTTAAAAAGGTACATAATAAACTAAAGATCTTCGGAGGACATAAACAATATTCAATTTAACCCCAATAACGAGCTTAATAAATTTTTACTGAAGAACTAGAAGACCAGTTACCAGTTGCTGAAGGCCAATAAAATTCGTCATGGATTAACGCGTAAAAGCACCTTACAGTTCGCATACCAATTTGCGGTGACATTAACCTACTTTACTTCTCTAGTTAGTAATATATATATATATATATATATATATATATATATATATATATATATATATATATATATATATATACAGTTCAACCAAGCAAACAAAAGCCCCGAGGGGCGTACCTGAGGGAGCTGTTTTTCAACAGGTACATTCCATACAAATAGTATTAAGGTGGCAAATTTAAATCAAATGTGTGGATTGCTTATTCAAAATTCTGTGAACAAATTTATTTATTTTGTGTTAGGCACATCAAATGTTATTGAATTAATTACCAAAAACTTTTAAGTATTTATTGTTTAAGTACAGATAAGATGGTTTTGAAGTTATAACATTTTCTACAAATAATTTACACAATTTTTAGTTTTGTAAACATTTGTAAAATACTTGAAAAAACATCATTCTGATCACATTTGAATATAAAGTGACTAATAAATTACAATGATTCTTCTACAGAACTTTCTTCCTCTTTATCTGATTAACTTGTATTTACTTGAAATGACAACCTTTCTACAGTTTCATCATAAGTGTAAATAATATAATAGCATTTAAAACATTCACATAAATAAAGTGTAATGTTATTCACAATAGAAACAAAACACATATGCATAATTAAAATTTAAAATAATGTCCAAGATTTTATGGAAAAATAAGCGCATATCGTTTATTATTATTGATTTATAACTTGTAACTACAAAACTAAAAATGGTTTTCTATGGGCTATCAAATTCATCAACTTCTTCCTCACTGCTTTCATCTGACGATCCAGTGTTTACCATAAAAGATAAAGTTTCAATTGTTTCGTCAAGTAGTTCATAACGTTGCCATATTTCTTCGGCTATGTGATTAACATGCCTGCATTGCTTGTCCCAGTCAGATGCATTTATTTCTGCAAAAGCATTTCGCACTAAGTTCTCAATATTACCTCCACTTTGAGAAACGTTATTCATTGCCACCTTATGCTTTATTAAGCTCCACATAAATTCAATCGGATTGAGTTCACAATGATAAGGAGGCAAACGAAGTACACTGTGTCCATGTTTTTTAAGTAATTCATCAACATAGTAAGTTTTATTATGCTTAAATTGCTTTACTAACTCAGCTTTTCGCATGGTGTATGTTGTCGATACTCCATTACTTGTCAGCCAGTCTTGAATTTCTTGTTTCCTTGTTGCTTGCGTTGGTGGTTTATTAATTTGAACGCTGTGATATGGCGCATTATCCATTTCAACTATACCATTGGGTGGTAAGTTTGGTATTAACTGCTTTTCCAACCACTGCATAAAGTTGGTATGATTCATCTCATCGTGATAATCGCCAGATTTACTTTGGGACTTAAAAATTAACAGCCCATGATTAATGAAACCATAAGCCGGGCCTGTTTAGTAAATGGGCCCGGTGGGCCTGGGCCCAGGGCGCAGAGGTTTTGGGGCGCAAGAAAGAGATTAGATTTTAAGGCGCGGCGCAAATGTAAAAAAGTGCAGGCGGTCAGCTGAACCTCAACTACTATTTTATAATATGCAAAAGGTGTCATAGTACTGTCTGTATTTATTCGCTTGTCTTACACAAGTACGCTTATGAAGTATAGTGATGTAAATTTTTCGCTTTTTAAGTAATTTGTTTTAAGTTAATAATTAGGCTTGATTCAACCAAAATGTCCATGTACTATTCTGCACGTCTATTTCTCCATCGAACGATACAGGAAAAAATACATTTTCACAGGTTATATGGCCTCTTACTGTTTTTTCACCTATTATCGCTAATTTACTTCAAAATTCCTATATATTTGTATACACCGGGTGGTGAATGGTTGGACGCACCATAAGAAATCCAGTCGGAAATCATAATCTCTCGAATTCCTGCTTCCCCAATTATTTTACGTAAAGCTCTTCAGAAACTTTTCTGTAATGAATTAAATTCTCTATCAGATGAAACTATTAAAAATATTTTACAGTTTAAGCTAATTTCAAAAATTGCAAAAATTATGTATCATTCGTGCACAGCATCAGGATAGCAATCTGTCAAACCATGTAAATAATCAAGGAAAACATTTTGGTAGAGTTAACGTTGCGAATGCGCACCTCGAAAATGCCTTTAACTTTTGCTTGGATGGTGCCGGTGGAAGGGGGTGAGGGGAAGGGGGCACGAATGTCTCTCAGGCCCATAGCGCGTCACATGCTAACTGCGGGCCTGACTATAAGATTCACCCGCATGAACGATTATGTGTCGCTGGCCAGGTTTGATGTTTTGGTACACACCGGGTTCATCATTGGATTGCCAGCACTTGCTAACTCCGTACGATGGATGGATATATGTTTCATCTAGATACGTAACTGGTTTCTTATTTTCTCCTAGAGCATCATTTTGCCGTAAACTTCTTAAATAGCGAGAACGCCAGGCAACAATATCAGTGCGCTCCATTAAAGATGTTCGTTTTGTCGAGGCATTTTCTAAATTTGAAACCAATTTGTAACAAAGCCTTTCGTAAGGTTTCACGTCCTCCGGAGTAATTAATCTTATCCTCCATTTTATTGACTAAAATGTTCAACGTTGGCACCTTTTTTTCTACAGTATATACTTCATGAACGGTCCTTTTTAAAATGCCTAAATCTGCTTCATCTAAAACCATTTTATTAGAACCTCCACTTCTTTTTTTCTTAGAAGGAGACTTTAAAACTGAATTTTCAGCTGTTGCAGCTTCATTTCTAATACAAAGAAATACGTCATTTAGAAATTACGTTTAAAGTTTACAAACTACGTATCTACCTAATTTTTTTTATAAAACTAATCGATTTTCCTGTTGCCGCAGCAGCTAGCTCAGTAGCCTTGTCCAAAGGGAATGTCCACACACCATTAGCTTTTTGTTTATCGAAAAATTCCACAACTGCTTTAATGATGTTCCGGGCTTCGGAATGAACACTCTTCTTCGACTTACTAGCCATTACGAATAAAACCTGACAAATTCGAAATATTGAAAATCAACACGATTTGATATTTTAAAACTTGTCATGCTCATTTAATTTAAGTGCAGCTACGTATTTCAAACTCGTACACTACTCTAAATATTGAAAAATCGATGTAAATCGATATTTAAAAAAGCATGCTTACTGTTTTAAGGTTATGAACTCTATAATCGTTTTATTATGTACATGTGCACAATACGTACCGTTTCTCTCACAAACCAGTAAAAAGAGCCTTGAAAAAGACTAATCGACAATAAATACTCAAGAAACACGAAAATAACCTGCCAATGCAAAATGCATATGACAAATGTCAATCGTTTGCGTTTGGGAATGTACGGTCGGAGACTTCTTAATGGTAATTGGACGAACGTTTTACCGCTATAAATTTTTTTATTTAGTTCACATATTTTCCGGGGTTTTGTTTGCTTGGTAGAGCTGTATATATATATATATATATATATATATATATATATATATATATATATATATATATATATATATATATATATGTGTGTGTGTGTGTTAGAATCGGTGAAGGAGGTCCAATGGTTTGAAACGTTTAAGTATTTTCGTATTTCTTTATTGGCGAAGTAGTATGGATGATTGCTGATTGTATGAAGAATCTTCGATTGGAAATGTTCCGGTAGTTCAATGTTGCAGTTCGACGCGGTATCAGAGAGCTGAATCCGTAGCTCCATATTGGTTTTATGGCAGTTTTGTAAATGAGTAGTTTATTAGACAGCGATAACTTTCGAGTAACGGTGCTTTATGGTGTCTCCATGTTAAGGTCATTTATCGTTACCACACGAACGATACCACTTCACTTGGTGAAAGTAATTTGTGCCGAGTATTGGTTGTTTATTTTAAAGCGCTACTTTTTGAACCATCTACAGATAGAATTTAGGTTCCCTCGAAGATTTTGGGCGACTTTGTCAGTATCACGATGCGTAACGAAGATTGCCGTATCGTCAGCATAAGTTGCAGTAGTTGTGTTAGAGCTAGTGGGTATGTCGGCCGTGTACAAAACATATTAGACCGGTTCCAGAACGTTTCCAAGCGGGGCTTCCAATTTGATAGAAAATACTTTCTAGGCCGCTTCTACAAACTTAACTTGGAATAATCTTTTTTCTAGATATGATTTCAGGATGTTGTAGTAAGGCTGTGGTATAGTCCGTTTTATTTGAACAACAAACCCTTATGCTAGACCTTACCAAAGGCCTGGCTGACGTCAAGAAAGACTGCAGAGCCGTACTTCTTATCTTCAAAGGCAGTATTAATGGTGTCTACAACCCTATGCATCTGCTCAATAATTGTTAAAAAGTTTTGAAATCAGTGGTAGCAAACCTATTGATCTGTAACGAGTTAAGTCGTTGATCGGTTTTCCGGGTTCCTGGATAAGAACCACTTGGGCAGCTTTCCATTGAACTGGAAAGATTACTGTCCGTATAATGCTATTGAAGATTGGCAGAGTTACCCTGAATGCTTTGGGTGGGGCAGCTGCTTCAGTATTCTCCCAGTAATGTGGTCATAGCCAGGAGATTTTTGTAGTTCGTTCTGGTAGCGATGATTGTTTCCACTTTAACGAAACAGATAACGTTTAATTAAGAGTGACAGCGGGAAAGGGGCTGGTAGGTAGTTTTGGATATCACTGCCTTCGTCATCAGATGGTATTGGCTGTAATACCTCCTGGAGATGAGAACAAAATGCTTCAGCTATGCTCATATCGTTACGGGCCCATGATCTGTATTCTCTGTGGCAGACATTCCTTTAAGTTATTCGTCGATGTATTTGTTTTTCGATTCTTTGATTATATCTTTTAACTCTCGAGTTGCTGCGTTGGGCCTGCGTTGGTGATCTACTAATCTGCCAAGCTCTTCGGAGACGTTTTTGAGGAGCAATTTCTTGATTAATATCTACAAAGCAGCTAGAATGATATGTTTTTTCTGCTCTTTGTGGTGATTTTTCCACTGCATTTTCAATCTGACCTAGTGGGATATTGTTATCTAGTTGTTCTTCTGATATTTCTTTGAAGCAGTTTCAATTTGTTTTGCAATTGGAAAGGGTTGGTGGTTTAGTTATTTTTATTAATGAGGTGCACATAGTTGCTATTATACGGCCTTGGACCGAAGATAAGTCAAAACTCGACTCAATGTTTAAGTAGCCTAGTGGTATATCTTTAATCATGAACATGTGGGGGACTGCATTGATATCCGTTGGCCAGATCGAAACGGTTAATTCAGGCCAGTGCCAACCACACTAAGTCTGAACTTATTTTCAATATGTCGTAAGCACTTAATACCATGAAAGCATAAGAATTTTTGTAAATGATATGGAGAAATTTATCTGTGATATTGCAAATAAATGCAGAATTCAATTTAGTTGTTATAAAGTGGTTTTAACTTATTATAATATTACATTAAACTTAGATAAACATTTAGCAAAAGAATTGATTTCAGAGTTGAACGTTTGTTCTAAAAGGTTTTGATAAAATGTGCTTTTTGATACTTTCGTGTTATTATAATTGTTCTTTTATTTAGATTATAACAAAATGGTTCTTTACCGAATGAAAATTTGTCTTTAAATGTTGGTTTCAAGTGAAAACACCGATATAATTAATACGCATTAAAATCCAAATAACTGTGCAGCTTCATTTACACATTAAATATCTAGAAAAATAAGATCTTATCGTTAGGACTGAAGAGTATATTATTTACATAAAAAGTACTGGAGAATTGAAAAATTGTGCTAAAATGGAAATTCCGCCAGTGGGTTAGAATTTGGGAAGTCAATCATACACTTGCCCCTGTCGTACACCTCTGGTAGTAGCCAGAAAAGTTTATTTAACATAATTTGGTATGGTGTACAGTACCTGCACTTCCTACCAAGAATGACAAGGATACGACAAAGTACTGAGTAGTATTGCCGGCTGGTACTAAAGGACGCAAGGGACCGTATCCAGCCAAGCATCAAGATAAACGCAGAAAGAAATTCGCATGTATGCCGTGAATTATTTTGTTTTATTACTTTTAAGTTTTTTTATAATGATGGTATAAAAGATTAGATTTCTTTCGCACATCAGGCGCATTCAATGCTAAACGCTCAGAACTATGTTCCGGGGAATCATCTGAAGTATACGTATTTCCAGTATGATTCGGCTGACTACGGTTATCTTAGCCATACGCGCTTATACGGACGATTTGGGGCACCAAGCAGGCTGTCCCCAGTAAACGTATTGCCTTCAAGAGCACACTGCACATCGATTTAGGCGCATACCGCGTGTGTGTGAATTCAAAGACGTGAAGCGACTTTATTATCAACGATCAATGATGGAAGTTAATTGTGTGCAAAATCTTAAAAAAAACCCCTTTCGTTTAAGGAAAAACTTTTAAGTAAGAACCAAGCCTATTTCTGACCTTCAAATAAACTACACTTCCACAAGTAAAACCCGAACTTGCAATAGAGTGTTCAACAAGACTATCTACGAAAAATACGGATGTTCAGTACACAAATAGACTATGTTGTTTTCTTGTGCTTAATTATTAAGAAAGAGGTTAGTGCGTGGAATAAAGAAGGGTTAAATGATTTAAAACACATCGCAGAGAGGGCAAAGAAACACGAAAATTCCGTTTCTCACATAAATGCATGCATGGATTTTAGTGTTCTAGGCAAAGTTGTAACAACCCATTTTGAGTTGTATTAAAATATACTGTAATTTAAGGTCTTTCGTTTATTTAGTTGTAAATATAAGAAAACTTTTATTAATTAATGATTTGTAAATATGTGGTAGGCAACTTAATCTGCATTTGGGTGTAACTTAAGTTGCATATCTTCTTAAGGGTATATATTTCTTAAAGGTTTATACTCCCACTTCAAATTATTTTCCTGATCATTTTATTCGCGCAATGCGTCGTCGTGGACTTAATTCTTTACGCAAATTTTTCGCGCACGGCTTCATCATCGTCTGATATTCTAGGCGTCCATTTGAGTACTTAATGAGCCTTATGTTGAGTAGGAAGCTTTTTTGGGTTTTCCGCCTAAATTTAGTGAAAGTGCCATTGATTTGATGGCACTTTACTTTTACTTTTATTTTCTTTTTCTTTTTACTTGAATTTACACTTTAATTACATTTTAAGTACGCATTTAATTTTACTGTTGCGAACGCTTTCATTTTATGATTGCAATTTTTATTTGAAAATTTCAAGAAAATGCATTAAACGGATTATTCCATTTCATGAAGATAAATTTATAAGAGATAAAATTCCAGTTTGGGTGTGGTTGACGACATAAAAGCATTGTTATTGCAATATATTGCGCAACATTGACATAAGGATTACGTCATCTTGGTTTGCATTTCTGCATTATTTTTTATAATACCAGGGGTTCTCAAGAAGATTATTATATTTAGTAACAGGTATTTATATTTATTGATTATTAGTATAAGACTAGAATTTTAAGATATATTTTATATAACCCTAATTTAACTGTTAATAAACAGTCTGTAGACTTTTTTATTTTTTACATTTTGATAAAATTTTTATTGTAAAACTCGGTTTAGTTATTACGAGCATTATTAAAAATAACTTGGCGTCTGAGATCATTTTATTAGTGTTACATTGCAATTGATGTTCAGTGGAAGTAATCAACTAGAAATTGAGGTAATTAAGCAAATCAAAAGAATGAACCACCCTACGTTAATCTTCCGATTGAATCAAAGGCATTATTTGCGGTGAATGGTTAGTATCTCCCGTTAGTTTAACGATTTGCTTTTGGAGAACTTTTTACTCTTATTACTTTATTATATTATTTAAAATTTATACGATTACCATTCAACCACTTATTTTATAAAGTGGACATACGTGAATAGTTAAATAATGCTTGTTTGCGACATAAGTTTAGGTACAACGAAGATATGGAAAAAAATCATCATATTTTGCGCCGGTTAATTAAGTGTATAGAATTTTGTGGGGCCTTTGAATTGACGTTACGAGGCAATGATGAGAAATTAATGTCGGAAAATCCAGGTGTTCAAGTAGGCTTAATTAACTTTGCAGCTGAATACAGGTGCTTGCAAAACATATGAAAGGTTCACAAGTGTTTAAAGGCGCCTCAAAAACTATTCAGAAAGAATTGCTAGATGTATTGTTGCAGATTTGAAAGCAAGAAATATTAAAACAATTTGAATCTGCAAATTTGATTGCTTTGGAGGCCGATGAAACTAGAGATACCTGTAATCATCAACAAATTCGATACGTGTTCTTCAATGGACAAATTTTTTAATGCCATTGGTCCTTTTTTAAGCTGGGTGGACATAATGCTGATATATTAAGAAAAACATTGGTGAAAGAGTTGCAAAGAATTTGTGTTCTCTTAACTTAATCATTGAACGAGCGACACAGTGCAATAGAAATGTAAAAATCTTCTTTGTAAATTTCCAGTCGTTTTCAAGATTTTTTTTCAATCGCCAAAAGGAACAGTAATACTTGATAAAATAGTAGAACGTAGATTAATTAGCACGCGCTGATCCTGCACGCTGGATTTTCAAAAATCGAACTTTGAATACGATATTTGAACACTAGGTTTCTTTGAAAGAATGTTTAGACTAAATTATTGACGAAGATGGGATGGATTCAGTTACTATTAGTGAAGCAAGTGGTTTATTTAAGCATTTGAATTGAACAGAATTTCTCTACTGATTGAAAACATTTCATTTCATCATGCCACATGTTGAAATATTGTTTAACCAGACTCAAATGCGCGGGATTGAGAGTGCTCAATTGCAATAGGCAATTGAACAATTCCAACAGAAAATTATTCGAATTAGAAATTCTACTGACAATGACAATCAAGAACGCAATAATGAAGAAAACCTGCAAGGAAAAAGACAAAAAAACGACGGCTGGAGATAACAGAGCTGTTATTGCAAAGGAAGTATGTGACACTATTTTAAGCCAAATTAGCGACCGATTTGACCTTAGGTATTACTTAAGTGCAGCAAATCTACTTAATTCTCAAAATTTTCAAACTTACAGACATAAATTTCCACAAATACATTTTGATGAAACTGTGAAATCTTATCCTATGTTGGACAATGTAAAAGTGAACTTTCAGCAAATTATGAGCGCGATGACATGTGTGACGTAGGTGATATTTTGCCACTTTTACTGCTAATAACAGACAACAACCTAAAAAAGGTTTTCACGCAAACATACAAATTGTTGGATATTATTTTTACAACGCCCATATCGACAGCAGAATGTGAACGATAGTTTTCCTCCGTCAAACGCTTTAAAACTTTTCTGATAAGCACAATGTCAGAAAATAGGCTGAACGCATTGGCGGTCCTATCAATAGAAGACAAGTTCGTGCAGTCTATCCCGGATTTTGACAACAAAGTCATAGACGTCTTTTCTTTTCTGAAAAATAAGAGAATGGATTTTATGTACAAAAAATAGTGTTTTCCTGTGCCCACCCTCTTTCATAACTCATGAGCCGCTGGGTAGTAATAGTTTTTTAATTTTTAAATAAAATACCCTGTAATTCACATTTTGAGCTCAGGATTCTACAAATATTTCCAATCATTAATGAAACGTATAATAATAATGTGGTAATGGTAATCGTATAAAAAGTGTTTTATGAATATAAATAAGTGTAAAAATGTTCTCCGAACAAATCGTTAAACTAACTAGAGATACAACCCATTCACCAAAAATAATGCCGTTGGCTCAGCCGGTTGATTAAAGTAGGGCCAATTCAATCTTTTGATTTGCTTAATTACCACAATTTCTGCTCGATTACTT
Source organism: Vesta saturnalis (assembly GCA_036346205.1). Classification (NCBI taxonomy): domain Eukaryota; kingdom Metazoa; phylum Arthropoda; class Insecta; order Coleoptera; family Lampyridae; genus Vesta; species Vesta saturnalis. The sequence continues at coordinate 6,777,025 of JARFJB010000534.1, forward strand.
CCACTGAACATCAATATAATAACTGCCATGTAACACTAATAAAAAAGATCTCGGACGCCAAGTTATTTTTTAATTATGCTCAGAATAACTAAACCGTGGTTGTTTACAATAAAATTCTGTCAAAATGTAAAAAAAAATATACAAACTATGTTCATTAACAGTTAATAATAGGGTTAAATAAAATATATCTTAAAACTAGTTATAGCCTTAAATTACTAAATAATTGTTACAAATATAAATACCTGAACAAAATATAATAAATCTTCTTGAGAACCGCTGGTATTATAAAAAATAAATGCGGAAATGTAAACCAAGGTGATGTAATCCTTGTATCAATGTTGCGCAATATCTCGAAATAATACTTTACGTTGTAAACCACACCCAAAATGGAATTTTCCTTCTTATAAACTCATCTTCATGAAATTGAATAATCCGTTTATTGCATTTTCTTGAAATGTTTAAATAAAAAATTGCAACCATAAAATGAAAGCGTCCGTAAAAATAGAATTAAACGTGTAATTAAAAGGTAATTAAAGTAGAAAAGTAAAAGTAATAAAAGTAAAAAAAGGTGCCTGCAAAGAGCAAATGTTAAATCATCTTACCATTAAATCAATGGCACTTTTCACAAAATTTAGAGGGAAACCCAAGGCTTCCTGCATCTAACAGCGTACCACAAGAAGTGCACAAAATGGACACTCCGAATATCTGGTGATATATATCCGTGCGGGAAAAAATTTGCGTAAAGAATTAAGTCAACAATGACGCGTTGCGCGAAAATATTGAGCACAAAAAAAATAATTTAAGGAAGTGGGAGTATAAACCCTTAAAAAAATATGCAACTTAAGTTACAGCAAAATGCAAATTAAGTTGCCTATCTCATACTTACAAATCATTAATAAATGAAATTTTTCTCATATTTACAACTAAATGAACGAAGAACATAAATTACGGTATATTTTAATACAACTCAAAATGGGTTGTTACAAACGCGCTGTATACGTAATGCATATACGTATGCTGGGAATTCATCAGAGTGGTTAAAGGATCGTAGAATCCGCCCTTCCCTTTAGGTAGAGAATGAAACACGCTCTTTTCTTCGCTTTTACTTAATTTCACCCTTGTACATTAAAAGCGTTAATTGTAAAAATCAGCTTCATTTAAAATACACGTAAAACAACAAACAACGTTAAACAAAAACACAAACTTGTATAAACAACAAAACATATTACTTTCAGCCAGCGAATCAAACAAAATAAAATGCTTGGTACAGTTTGTTCTGTTGTAATGCAAAACGAAATTAATCTTTAACATTTTCTAAAAACATAACTTTATATGTATATTTTTACAAGAAAACATGAAAGAAGAACACAGAGTAGCTTGTTGATTAATTAATTAATTAGCGTAAAATTTTTTATACAAAATATTTTACACTCTCATGATTTTCTTTTATGTTGGCTTTATATTTGGTTTTATGCATTCATTAAGTAATTAAACGTGGATATTTTTAAGATAGGAGTCAAAAAGTTTTAAAAGCACTACCCCCTTCAACGTTATTAAATAATATAAATGTACTTACATTTATTAATTTTTTTGATCAATTAACACCACTTTAAAATAAGAATTTCTTATAAAACATTCCAGTTTGTTTGCGAAACCTTTAAACGATTTAAGCTTTTCAAGATATTTAAGAGAGAATTTATTTTATAAGAATTCATTACTTTGTATGAAGAAATATTAAAGTAAAGTAATCAATGAAGCGGAAGGAAAAATGAGTAATATATTTTTCTTTCCACATAAATAAGTAAACCATCCGACTCATAAACAAATTCAAACCAAAAATTCATTTCATCTGAGATACATATATTTATCTGTTTCAAACTGTTTGAACTTGTGGAAAATACTAAATGTAATGTCTTATAATGTAATTTTTATCAGAACAAATTGAAAAGTCTTAATCCTGTTTCCTTAGTAATTATTAAGTTTGCATACTTTCCAAGGTATTGTAATAAAACTTTTCCGAAGATGGATCACTGAAAATCACTTCAGTTCTCACAATTGGAAAGATATGCGATATTTTTGATAAAATTGTAATTGTTTAATGCCACTAATCGTATTAAGTGAGGTGCGTTGTTTTAAACAATTACTTTTTTACTATACCTTAACGCGATTATAGTAATAATACCGAATGTTATATAAATATCAATGTTGTTATACAGGGTGATTCGCGAGGAAGTGGCAATATTTTAAAGATATGTCGAGGAAGCCAAAATAAGTAAAATAAATTCATATGTTTAAGTCCGATTTTCATTTGTTTCAGGGATAATTGACTTTTTCTTAAAATGTCAAATCTCATCAATTTTTTGACTATTACGAAGTACGTTGATGTATTGACCTTATGCACGTAATTCTGAGAGCGAAATCCAGAAAGGAAACTTTTAAAACAATTATTGCCCTTTTAGTAACTTTAAATTTGGCGGCTAATAAATTCTCACCAAGAACGTTCTCACTATCGCCAATATTTGCAAAATTCCCTAACAGGGTATTTATTTTTAAGAGTTCACTTTCTGGATTACGCAACCAGAACTTATGTGTAATTAGGTGAAAGTAGGCAACTGAAATGAAAACTGACAGTTAGTTGTTAAAGTGACAGTTGTTCAACATTAGTTTTATGAAGTTGTAAAAATGCCCCACAAATTTAGTCATAAAGAATATGCCGATATGATATTTGTTTATAGGTTCTGTAATGGTAGTAATGTTCGTGCAGTGGAGGAGTATCGACGTCGTTTTCCGAATCGAAGAGTTCCTAACAAGCGAGTATTTCAAACTGTTTTTACACATGCCGGCGAAACTGGGACATTTCCAAGTGTTGTTTCTGAAAGAGAACACGGAATCGCTGTTGGACTTGAAGAAGATATTCTGGATGTGGTAGACGAAAATCCAGAGATAAGTACAAGGCGCATCGCAATCCAATTTGAAATACCACAAACAATGGCTTGGAAAACACTTAAGCAACAAGGTTTGAACGCTTATCATTTGCAAAAAGTACAAAATCTCCACGAAGGCGATTATCCTTTACGGCTACAATTTTGTCATTGGATTTGGAAAAACAGAAGATTGTGTAAAGACATTTTGTGGTCGGATGAAGCTCAATTTACGCGAGATGGAATTAACAATTGCCACAATAATCATCGATGGTCGGACGAAAATCCCCATGCTACGATAGAACACAATTTCCAACATCGATTTAGCATTAACGTTTGGTGCGGTATTCTAAATGATCAATTAATCGGTCCTTTCGTATTAGATGCGCGCCTTACTGGACAAGGATATTTACGTTTTTTAGAAGACCATTTAGAAGAAATATTGGACGAAGCACCTTTAAATATTCGACAACGAATTATCTTCCAACATGATGGAGCGCCTCCTCACTATTCAGATAATGTACGAAATTTTCTGAATACCACTTTCGGCGATCTTTGGATTGGCAGAGGCGGTCCGCTTCCTTGGCCACCGAGATCACCGGATCTCACTCCCCTCGATTTTTGCCTTTGGGGATGGATGAAGTGGATAGTTTATGCTACCAAAGTGGAAACGAGGGAAGCGTTACTAGATCGCATTCTTAATGCAGCAGCTATCATTAGAGCGAACAATCGTTCATTGAAACTCGCTACTAGTGCAGTTTATAAACGCGCAAATAAGTGTATCCAAGTGGGCGGTGGTGTTTTCGAAAATTTTTCGTAAATTAATGCTTCGAACATTTTTCGTAAATTAATGCTATTTTGTTTATTTTTGTAATTGATTTTGTAATCAATTTTTGTTTGCTTTTAAATATCTCTGAAACAAATGAAAATCGGACTTGAACATATGAGTTTATTTTACTTATTTTGGCTTCCTCGACATATTTTTAAAATATTGCCACTTCCTCGCGAATCACCCTGTATATGAACTATTCACAAACGGTAAGATTATCGTTACGCAGTTTCACGAAACTATCATTTATAACCGTAACGTTCCGAAAGTTGCGCTACCAAAATAAACTCTTGATTACATTGCAAATTATTTAGCGCAATATAATTAGACTTACAGCTATCGTTTATAATAAGTTATTGTAAGAAAAAGTGAGGCACTTGTGGCCGCCATCTTGGATTTTTGTGACGTCACCCGTGGAACACTTTACCTTTCACTTTTTTAGTATGCCCACGTGGGGATCGCATTTTGTTTTCACCTGAAAATAAAAGGATTTAATCTGTTATTAATTAGGATCCGTTTTTATCAAAGGAGATTGCATAATTATTATTACATATCTTTTAATCCCATCTACAGATTGTGACCTAATCTATTTATGCATTTGGGGGGCTGCATTCTAATAAGGGGCCGTAGTCCTGTAAGACGGGATCTGTTCGCGGGCTTGTTCTTAGACATAAAATATGCCATGTTAATGTTTAGTGAACAATTTTTCTATTTAATAGAATTATCTGCTGAATCTAGTTTTGGGTGCTATAATTCTATTTATTTCGGATTCCCAGATTTTAAGAAAGTAGACCATCCGCTACCTTACGGTAATATATTAATTTTTTATTTTATCATTTTCTAATATATGTAACTATTTTCGACTTCTTCGCTAATCTCATAAAAAACCTTGGCGAAATTCATCCACATTCAACATTGTTACGGTCACTAATTAACATACAGAATTGCTGGGTCACCGATTAACCGATTATAAGGTCCGATAGATTTTATCATTAACTACTTCCACCTTACAGTTACTGGTGCAGTATAATCACATTAATACATACTATTATAAAAAAGAAATTAGCACCTTCATGAGACTAATTCCAGTAGGCAAAATCAGTACAATTTGATGGTATACTATTTTGTGTATATCAATATATCGGCTATGCACCAGTTAGCATAAGGGATTATATGTGTTGCTGGGTAGCAATAATCACCCAGTGGGTAATTCGACATTTGTCCGATTTGTCTCAATCCTAATCTACGCCCACTGCAGACATTGAAGAAGAAATACTCGCTGCTGTTCAATCATCTGCTACTACTAGCACCAGAAAATTGTCATGTGCTTTTGATGTTTCCTCTGCCAGCGTATGGCGAACATTGCGCGAATAAAAATTGTGTCCATTTCAAGTTATGCCTGTGCAAGATTTGTTGAGCTTCGAGAAGATATTACGATTACCAACAGGCATAGAATTCGGTTCATGCATGGCAGTGCTCCAGCTCACTGATTATTCACACCCAACATATAGTAACCGATGGGTTGGTCGAAACGGACCTGTTAACTTGCCACCACGATCTACCAATTTAACGCCATTAGATTGTGTTGTGTGGGGTAGGATAAAGCCTATGATTTATTCTACGCCTGTTGGTACGCAAGAAGAGCTAAGGAATCGGATCGTGAAAGCCGTCAAGCATCTTCCTGATGCTATACCAAGTACCAAAGAAGTATGCAGTCGTTGTGCTAAAAAATGTGTTTATGTCCCAATATCTCGGTAGTAAATAATAGTGCCGTGTAATTCCGAAACACCCTGTTTAAGAATAATTCAAAAAGGCGCAACCTCATATAAGTCAGCACGGTAATAGAAATCTTTTTACAAAGTTGAAAACCCAAACATTAAAGTGAATCGTAGGGAATTCTTCTTTATTTGATCACTTTCTTTTGGGGCTAGCAGGCATTTATAAATGGAATTTTTATTTGTAAAATTACGTTTCACTAACAGGTAATGCTTGCCTTACAATAGGTTAACGTTAGAAGAGTTTTGTGCAAATAAATGTTCTCATTATTTTAAATTAGGTGAATTTTGATTAAATGGATTTGAAATTGCATCAAGTGAAATACGTTTTAGACAATTGTATTAACTATGAAATTATTACGTTACATAGTACATCTTTTATGACTTTAAATTGTAACCCGTCAGACAGTCGTTTTCTTTTTGATAAGGTTCTGGTTTCACACAAAGAGTTGGATTTCATATAAGTTAGTTTAATGTTCATTATAGTTGAAGTTCGTTACTTTACCCATATCACCTTACACGAGATACACATTTTAGATGAGTGATGAAATTTTTCCGATTTAGTTTTTCGGGTTTGTTAGAGATGCCGTACAGAGCAAGGCTAACGTTTTTTTTTGTTTGCGCTGATCGAAATATATACGTAAAAGGGTAGTTATGGGGTTGGAATAAGTTATTACATACTGAGATGTATCGCATTACCGTCGAGTAAGTGATCTCCGTTTCCATTAAATGGGATAATATATTGGTTCACCGCATCGAGTTATTTTCTATTGTGTATCGTTTGTCTATGGTGACAAGTTTTGGAAAACAAACAAATGAATGACAAACTTTCTGTAAATAGTGTCCCTTTAATTAAGCGTATATTAAATTAGTTAACGGTAAGGATCGCTTTGTAAATAACGCAATACCCACAAGTATGGTTAAATATATTGTACATTAACGATAAACAAGATGAAAAATTAGTCATTTGTGTGCTATTGGTTGAAGTAACTGTCGTAAATTTAGTTCGACTAAATATGAATAGGGTTTTGTCGTTTGTGAAATTTTATATGGAGAGCGTTACCGTAAAAAATCAGCTATAGCATTCAATACTTGGTAGACCCGTTGTCCAACCGATTATATTGTAGTCCAGAGGCAGAAGAATAATCTATTGTTGTTGGTGCTACGTAAGGTAAACTATTATTTTTTTATTTTGTTGGTGACAATAATAAAGTGTGCGTTTTTTGTGTTTATGTGGATGATACATTCGCTTGCTTTCGTGTAAATTATTGTAGAAAGGAGCTTCGGGCAATTTTAGAAACAAGCGCATTCGGTCACACGATTTATTTGTTAAGACCTTGAATTTATTTATCTGTGTAATGTGGTACATTAAGGGTTTGTTTCATGCCATTATATCAAAATTTATGTTATTGATATCTTTATTATTTTTATTGTATTGACCAGGTGGACTTGCAAGCGCGGATCGAATTTGATCATTATTTCTTGAGATTGCTTGTTTTTCAATTGCAAAATTTAAGGTTTTTTTATTTATGGAACTGTACTAAAATTAAATATGTATATTCCCTAATATATGACCATTGCTATTGTTTATAACTGTTTTATTAAGAGGTGGGGAACTACTGTAATTTCATCCTCTGTGCCTACGATTTGTCGACGTAAAGTAATAAATTGAAAGGTTAAATATTTCGAAGATTTGTAGTAATTGATTTATTTTATGAGAAATATCCAGTTAAATAATTCAACAGCGACAACCTCCTTTTTTGAAAGAAGTTTTAAATTATAAAGTAAGTTGATTATAAAGTAAGTGAAATTATGTAATGAGTCGGTCGATGACCTACTAACGGCTGTTTGTTTTTGCATACGAGGGTTCTGCGAATAGTCGCCCTTTTTTTAGAGTTACTTTTTGAAAATGAGCTGTATTTTTCGATGAATTTATGTATTACATCCCGATATCGACGTTTTGTAAATTTCCATCACGCTCAATTTGGTAGGAGCGACGTACTTTTGCCTTTTAAATTGAAGAATTAATTATCGTATACTCATTTATTTTTGGTTATTCGAGATAATGATGTTTGCATTGAGGCTTGTCGAGATTTTAATTAGTTTTGGTTTTATTTCCGCAATGTTGCGGATTTCATATAAAACTTAGAATTTCATTGGAATCTAGGTGAACTTCGTGTCAAGATTTTTGGAGTAGAATTTTTGTTAGTAGAGTAGCTTACTTTTGAGTGAACGTTTTGGTTTCCTGTTAGGCCTATCTAAGATCTATTTATGACGTTTTTCCTAATATAACTGTATTTAACAGGTGGCACCTTTTTGACAATTTTTACCTGACCTTGACGTTTTAGGAGTTGTCGCTAGGACCCTTTTACAACTTTAAGCAAGAACCCCTTACACCACTTACACATACTGCGTATACGGGCTGGATGCTCCAGTGAGTATTTAGCCTCTAACGCAGTAAATAATGTAAGTTAAAAAATGTTTTACAACAAAATCATTTCCACGTTCTCGTACTGAAACCGAACTTAAATTAACCAAATTTTACCCACACGTGAATACCAAGAATTGTTCAAGTGTAATGGATTGACCTCAGTAAGTAGTTGCAAAAACACAAATTTTTCTGCTTTTGTTTACAATAACTCGTAACCAAACACCTGTCGTAGGTATGTCCTATATATATATATATATATATATATATATATATATATATATATATATATATATATATATATATATATATATATATATATATATATATATATATATATATATATATATATATATATACCATATAATCGTTAATCTGACCTACTAAAACTTTGTCAGTTTCTTGTCTACCAGCACAATGAAGTTGTACATTTTACAAAAGTGAAAAACTCAAAAAAAATGTATTACTGTAAAGGTGGTTAAATGAATTACCGCCCTAATCTGGATGGGGTTGACGTGAGGATAGCGAAGAAATTTAGAGGCTAATTGGTCTTTAAATCGGGATCAATTAACACTCAATTCCTAAATAAATAAATGCAAATGTTTGCATAAGAACTTTATTGAGAGAAGGCACTCCAACCTTTAATTAATTAACCTACTATATAGAGCAGTCCAATACGCGCACGTCGGTCAACAGTTACTAAACCGTTGTACTTATGGAAAAACTTTCTTAATGAAGCTTAAAATGTGAGATCTTTGCTACAACTCAAAAATTATTGTAAATAATACAGGGTGTACCAAAAGGGAATAATACCAATATTTTTCTTAAATGGAATACCCTAGTTTTTATGTGGCAAGTGAAGCCTCTGTAGCTTCTATATTCAACTACAAATTTTTGCAAATTTGTCAAGGGTAGTGTTTCATAGTTGTGAATTCTTCTTTATAAAAGTAGTCAAAAACATACTCTTTTCACACTATTCTGTCACTTCCTCTGTTCGCTAACTTCCCCGCTAAATTTAGATGTAATCTAATATTGATATTCTGAACAATCTTTACTTCTGCATTCTATCATACAGGGTGTCCAAAATTTCTCTTCGAACATCCCCACATTCATTTCTATTTTAAAAGAATTTATTACACACAACGTATTTTAGGCGGCATGGCACTAGGAATTCAAACAATTGCTTCTCCTTAGCATAGTAGTGTAATTTCTTGCTTTATAATGAATTTATATCATATTACAATAAAATTATTCAGAGTAAAAATTATTAAACGTAACATACGTTAATTAACGTAAACACTATAACTACTTCACCCTATGTTCAACCACTGTACTATTTTCCTAACATCAAGAGAGTGATGATCTGTTTGGAGGTGTTTTGTAGACCAGGTATTTAATGTATCCCCTTAGGAAGAAATCAGGTTTCTCCAGATCTGGTGACCTTTCCAATAGCGTGGAAGTTTTACATCTAGAGTATTTCGGACTCTACTGATGAAATGAGCATCGCCACATCTAACGGGAATCACACCCTTCGAAATAGTTTTAGTGGTCTGCTTTCTAGCAGATTATAACGATCTGGGTTTAAAAATTTCGAATAATGTTCCCATTGAGATGTACTTTAAAAAATAGAGCCCCATTATGTCGTCCTCAATTAGTCCTCCCCATACATATGCTGCTGGTCATAAAATGTAGATTGGAACTAGCGCAGGAGCTTCACCGGTAAACCATGCAGTATTCCGCAATCGTTCTTCTTCTCCAATTCGAGCCAGACTCCAATTATAGAACGGCATGCTATTTTTTAAGTCTTGCCCCCTCAAGTTCTTGATGTAGTTGCATATCGATGGAACCCATTCTTAGTCACCGTTCTTTTCACAGAAGTTTGACCGATGACCAACAAATCACCTCTCTGCTGAACGTCTATGTGGGTCTTCAAAAACAGGTACTTATATTTATTTTCTGCATTTAGGACTGGCCTTATTCTTTCGTGCTTCTCGTGCTTAACTGTTAAATCTATTCATTAGTATTTGGAATTATCTTGCATCTGGTTGCATTCTATATGGAAATATCTCACCGTACACTTTGGACACCAGAAAACAATTCATTGAGCATTCTCAAAGGATGTAACTCAATTCAATTGACTCTTGAATTGTATATTTTATCTTTATTACAAAATACTCCTTACTAAAAAAGGTAATAAAGATAGTTAGTTAGATTGTCATGTCAACTAGTGGCAATTGTTTAAATTCTTTGTGCCAATCCGCCTGAGATTTTTCTAATTTTCTGTGTATGATGGAATCCAACAGTAAAGATGGCGCAGAATAAACTGGGCCAATACTAGAATGCATGTAAATTTTTCAGGGACATTAACTAACACTGGCAGAGATATAACAGTTGGGAGAGGGTCATTTTTGACTAAATTTTTAAATAAAAATTGAATGAAACTCGGCAACACTGCATTTGACAATCTTGCAAATTTATAGTTGAATATAGAACCTACAGAGGCTTAATTTTCCACATAAAAAATAGGTATTCCATATAAGGAAAATATGATTCATGGTATTACTCTTTTTGGTACATCCTGTATCCTTGACAATAGCTTTGGATAGTAGCAAATATGACACATTTCCATAAGTTCAACGGCTTAGTAACTATTGACCGACGGGCGCTTATTAGACTACCCTGTATTATTTAAAAACGAAAACATGGACCTTTTAAAAATTAGTAATTTGAATGTATTTTAAATCCATAACAACTTCTATTCCATTAAACACGAATTCCAATTAATTAGTTCCTTATAAAAAATAAATAAAGCTATCTGTTTAAGTAAATATTTGGTTTTTAAAGGAGAACTCTCAAATTTAAAGAACAACTCATCTGGAAGAAAATGAGAAACTAGGGCATAATTTGGATTAAATTTATTTTAATACGATAACAACATCGAAGTATATAAATAAACACATATTTAGATAGACTAACGATATGTTTGCAAAACAAACAAGAACAATAGGTTGACTAAATAATTACCACACATTCAGTTAAATAAATATTGCATTTACACCAACATTAACTTTACTTGTACATTAATAAAACTGACATCGTCTAACTCTGCATTAAAGAATTTTTTGATAATATATGTAGAAGGTATAATTTACAGAATACGTTCTAGTAGATACATCAAATTCTGATGTACAAAACAGTTTCCCATTTTAAGTTTTAATTAGCTTTTGGAGATGTTGATGTAAAGTAACCTTTTTAAAAAGGATATGTTCTAAATTTACAGAAAGTGTAAATATAAGGGTATATAGAGTGGAACATTGAATTGTTGTAACATAAATAAAAACTTACCTTGAAAGTAGCGGGCTTTATACCAAACTTTTCTACCTGCAAAAAAAATGTTTAAGTAAAGTATTTAATTAAATTAAGAATATGGAGAGTACATAGCATAAGAGGTTATATTGTTAAGATAAAGTGAGGTGCTAAAGTAACAAAATTTCTTTGGTTATGTACCTTTTTATAATTTTTATGTCCCCCTCCTAAGTTTTAATGAGAAAGTGTAGAACACAAGAACACTTGCGCCAACACCATCCTCTTAATTGATTTAAACGTTGATTGCGTTACTGTATTAATATTTCAAGACTGTTATGAAATTCTAAGGTAGGGTCCAACACATAAAATATAGCGATAGGAGTACGGGGACAGTTACCTACCTCACTACGATTTAGACAAATATCTTGAGTGTAGCATACAATTTGTTCATAGTAGTATAGATGTCGATATCAAGGCCAATTACGAACGCCCAGTTAGGTGATCGAAATCGAAATCTGATGGTGACCACCTCAAGGCCCTTTGGTCAACCTTTTAAAAAATGTGATGAAGCAAACAAATACAATTTAGAAAAGACTATGACAAATATATAACATGGTGAGACTATTTTGACTCACTGGGTATATTTAGTGTTATATTGGACGTATTACATATTTTTTGTCATCTGTACTAGAGAATTTTTTTGTAAGAATGATGTAAGGTTGGTGTAAATGTTACGCCACTGGAATTTGTAGCAAAACGTTTAGGATTACGTAAATGTGTATTAAATGTTGTATAAGAGATTGTGAGTTGAAATTACTACGACTGGGTAACGTAAGTGAATGAATAATTGTATAAAGGGTGGCGTATGGAAAAGTTTCCGCCCCAACTACTTTGAAAATATGCGTCTTTTTCAAAAAAAATGCAAGAACACGACCATTTGTACTGAAAGGGGGACGTTCATTGCGGAAGTAAGAATGAAGGTACCCTTAACCCCTCTAAGCGGGGTAACGACCCCCTCAAAATTCTTAAATGGGTCAAGTAGCATATCACGTTAGAGGCAATTTGATTCTCTTGACAAAGGCATATTGTTTTTTTAAATTTAAGCGGATTTTAGGGACTAAAAACTAATTTAAACTTATTTAATTAAATACCCGCATTTTTATTTACTTTAAATTAAAATAAGATGCTTTTTAATTAATCAAATATAGAAATTAGCTTCCTACCACTTCCGCACCATAGTACAGCTTTTGCCAAAAACTCCTTTGCACATTTTTTAGTGTTCCTGTAGTTATATGCTCGCATCCTTCAACTATTCTTTGGCGTAGAATAAGTTGATTTTCAGCCTCTATATTATAAGTAATACCTTCAAGTGTCTTCATAGAAAGAAATATAACGGGGACAATTCCCGTGATCTTGCCGACTATTCTATTGCTCCCCTTCTACCAATCCACTGATTCGGAAATCCATTGTCTAAGCAGCGTCGCGGTGCAGCGTAGTGAGGAATCACACCACCTTGCTGAAAATGTAGCAAATTTTCTGAATATCCTTGATTATTCTCTTAAATTTGAGTCAACGCAGGGTCAATTGCGTTTTCCAACAAATACAGGCACATTCCACCATTTAACGTTTAAGGGAAAAAAATGGCCCAACGAAATCGTCTCCATAAATACCAGCCCTAACGTTTAACTTTTTAAGATAGTGCGTACGAAGTTTACGAGAAATTCTCGGATTTGTATCAGGCCAGTAGCGACAATTGCAGCGATTAACCACACCGTTTAAGAAAAATCAACATTCGTCGGAAAAACATATAATAAAAGTACAATTTTGATTTCTGACTGTAATTTCAGACATAGTTTCGCAAAATTGAAGACTTTAATTATTATCATCCTCGTTTAACTCTTGAAGTAATTGAATTTTATAAGGATGGTAAGAGTGCTTATGGTATTATCCATTTTAACTTGACCCAAAACAGTAACCTGGATTTCTTCGTCCCTTTGGCGCTTTTCCGGTTCATGTCTTTTATTTGCCATTGAACCCGTATCTCTAAACTTTGCAATAAGTTTAATGATGTAGGTATGCGACACATTTTTTGGGGATGCCTATCATTGAACGAGCGAGCAGTTACTCTTGCACAGTTATTGTTTTATAAATATATTGACACTACTTCCACTCTTTCAACGAGAGTGTATACCATACTAAACGACTATTCCAAATATTTGTAGTAGATTCATTCGATACGATAGGTAAAGCACGTGAAAGCTTGCTAAAACATGTTATTATGACTAACGATGAATGGTTGCGTAAACAGTAATTTCCTTAATTTCTTAAAATTATTCACTTATACGAAGGGATACTACGTATCTAAATTACAACAAAGCACTTCGGTTTTGAAACATATGCTTAAACCTGCAAATAAACAATAGTATGGGCATTCGATTAAATGAATTAGGTATTTAGTGCGTGAAGACTATTTTTAGGTTTTTGTACCTAAAGGTTGCTCAATATTAAAAAGAGGTATACCATTCCAAAGAGAATAAAACTACTTTTAATTTGATATACTACTCCACCCATGTTGCCATGTAAGAATTTTATGGAGTTGAGCGTACCGCCATTATTACTTGAGCAAAGAACGTCTCCCTTGAAGTACAAATCGACGTGTTTTTGCGTTTTTTGAAAAGAATGCGTCTTTTTAAGATGATTGGGGTGGAAATTTTCCCCCCGCAAACCCATAGAAATTTGAGTTTGGTTTTGAATGTTGTATTGAATGAATAATGAATAGTGAAATGTGGCCATTTCGAAAAGTTATTACGTTTTGTTAAAAAATGTCATGCTAGAAAGTCGTGTGACATTTAAACTCTTTAAAAGTGGTTCATTTAAACTTGCTGAGTTGAAATTTAGTGTTTCTTTAGATAACTGTGGATATCTGTAAAATGACAAGTTTAGAAGACATGATAGAGATGTTTTAGCCAACATTCAGCTAATACGGATCGGCGAACAGGTGCTCTCGGTTTTCACATAAGTGCACAGCCTTCTGCGCTAATTTATGTTAACCTCACTAGTGTAGTTGAAACAGTATTTGTTTACTGACCCATTTTTAGGGATAAAACGTTAAAACATTTACAAAAAAAGGTATGGTGTTGTGAACCCTTTCCAAAAATTGGAATAAGGTATTTAAACAAATTTGAAATGAACAGTAACCGTTGTGTTAAGAGAAACTATTGTGTATTAAATCGCGTGATAGTAAAAGAAACGTTTAAAGTGAACCTTCGTAACCAAGTGAAGTTTTAGACATTGTAAATTGAAATTAAGACTGCATAAAATGATTATTAATGCTGATGTAAGTAATTATATGAGTGTATATTACCGATATTAAACCAATTACGTTTATAGCCAATTAAGAATTGAGGTAAAATATTAAATAATATCCCAAGGATTATATAAAGGATTAAAGTCCCACTGAGTAGGATAGTTCATCTTAAAAAGGACAAAAAATTTATAAGCAAGAATAATTTTATATACTGTTGAATAGTAGACTTTTGATGATCTTATAAAGATACCATTGCTAGTATTAAAATTCTGATTAGGCCATAATGACAATCAATTCCCACCAGCACCTTTTTCTTTGTATGCTTAGTTAGGTAAAATACTCTTTTTTTGTATCTTCCGTAATAGCGGTAGTCATTGTATTATCAATATCGAAAATTTGTTAGATATTCAACTTACTCCCGTATTTAAGCTGTATGGTCCTTACCCAAAAATTTTATTGTGGGACTTAAAGCAAAAAGGTCAGTTAGTGTTGCAGATTAACAATGCTTTCTTAAATTTATTTGTTTTTTTATGTGCAAAGATACACAAAGAATCACCACGATTCGGTACAGTACGTGTCTGTGATTTTCCTCTGATACTAGCGTAAGATTTGGATCTATACAGTATAAATCTAATTACTTCGTCTCCTTGAATTAATCAGATAAATAATATTGACTTTAGTTGTACTGGCTGTTTATCGTAACTTTCGTTAGTATTTATTTATTTTTCTAAAGAGAAAAAAAAATACGATTTGAATCAAGACGATTTATAATCGCAATTATTGTTTGAAAAAATAATATAATTTATAAAGTACACACAGATCGTTACGTTTGTTTTAATTTTGGAAACAGGAGTGTGATTTCAAATACTGTTACGTGTTTAATTGGAAAACGTTTCTTTTTGATAACGTTCGTCATTCTGTCAAATTTACTTACTAAAAACAGCAATTTATTCTTAGGTTGAATGCTTCCAATTCACTATTTCGCAAATTTTTCCGTATCTCTAATTGCATTTAAATTAACGTACGTAACTTTCGTACACTTCTCTTATTTAATTAAAATAAGTCAAATTTAATACCTTCAGTGACATCTCTAAGATTTCGGATCATTTAATATAAAGCAGTTAAAAAGGAACATGGGATCTATTAGGGTCAAATAATACATATACATGTAATAAATACATATTTTCTACATATTTTAACTTTTGGCACCAATGATTAAATACAAATTTTCTCAAGTTTGTAAAACTGATTTTTAATGTGTTGGCCAATTTTTCATTCTTTCTTTTTAAGAACGCCCTTGATGGTGGATGTTGAGTTTCTAGAGAATTTTTCGTTTCTGGTTCTGGATGCTGAAGCATCATTTTTTTGGAAAATTTTCACTTAAAGTAATACCTTGTTAAGTAAAAGTATTACTAACGCTTTTAAAAGGCGGATATAATTGAAATTATTCATTCGTCCACATCTTCGGTAAGTGGCACATGTTTCCATAACCTCATGGTAATTAAAATTGTTTTCAGGTTTTCGAATATAAAAGCATTCAATACTAATTCTTTACATATAGACACTTCAATCGAAATTACGTTGAATGTTCACTACCGGCTCGTTTGTCACCTGTAAGAGGTATGAACGGTCATAATTAATTAAACATCGTACTTATATTTACCTTCTTTTAGCATCTTCGTATTACCCACATTTCTAACGTCATTCCTTCTTAAACTTTCTGCTCACATTTTACTGTTACGTTACATCCAAAGTACATGATTATCGCTGGAAGGTATAAGAGCCTTGCTGACATCCATGACCATATACGTGAAGGCTGCTAGATAATTGGAATAGTACTCGAAATTTGCAAGATCAAATAGTAGTTTCAACAATAAAGGTCAGACCGTTTTTTTTTCTATATCACCTGGTTACACGATTGTCTTTCCAAATAATTCCAGCAGTTCACTTTCACAAAATTCTTTTATATAAAACGGTATATATATATATATATATATATATATATATATATATATATATATATATTCACTAATTCAGTTTTGAATATTTTTGCACCCAATCACAAGTAAAATCTTAATTGAATCATTAAAAGTGACTGGATAGACCGCACCAAAACAAGTTCAGCTTCCATTTTAACGTAATTAATTCTAGCTTCTGTGGCTACATTCACCCAACGATTTAACTTCTGTTTTGATTGAAATATACCGGGTGTAACGATTATCTGTATTACGTGAACTACTGAAAATGTTAAACATTTAATTTTACATTAATTTGTAATTTTGTCTCGTAATCTTTGTGTTAAGTACATTAATTTTTCCTGTGAACAAGGTTGTGCGGACCAGTTTATTTCCTATAAATTTCTTGATTACTTTGTTTGTTACGGTAGTTAATTACTGTGGACCGAACAAGTTTTCCAATACTGTGTGAAGCGTAAGGCAAGCGAGTTCATTAATTCATTTTTTTTTATTTTACTAAACATGCCAATGGGATTATGTGTTGAATTAGCCAATTCCGAATACGAACAGTAAGATCTTAAGCGGCCGGAAGGGGGAATATAAGTTTTACTTTTTTTTTCTAATTTAAATTTAAATCGTAATTGCCGTGGGCACAACGCGAGGCTCACTGCTTGCCATCGTGGGCTTCGGTGGAATGTTAATTTATTTTTTTTTATTCTTTTGTCAGGATATCGATAATAAAAATTACTTTATCGGCGGAATTGTTAACTCATTTCTACTTCTTCCTTTCAGTTTTGTTTCTTTTTGTTTGGTAAATCCTGTTTTAGGCTTTACAGGGTTTACTCTCCTTTTAGCACGTATTGAGTATTTCCTTATTAAAGCGTGTGGCGCCTACTTATATCCGGTTCCTATCTAACCATACTACTATCAATTTATGCAATACCTCCAAAACAACCACATATCCGAGTGTTCTGCGGTCTTGCGACCGTGCGATTGAGCTTGGTCGAGCCCATTCCTTTTTTTATGCCATATGATGGTTAGACTGTAACAACCCATTTTGAGTTGTACTAAAATATACCGTAATTTAGGTCTTTCGTTCATTCAGTTGTAAATATAAGAAAAATGTTATTAATTAATGATTTGTAAATATGTGGTAGTCAACTTAATTTGCATTCGGTGTAACTTGAGTTGCATATCTTTTTAGTGGTTTATAGGGTATATACTTCTTAATGGTTTATACTCCCCCTTTAAATTATTTTTCTGCTCAAATATTTTCGCGCAATACGTCATCGTTGACTTAATTCTTTGCGTAAATCTTCTCACGCACAACTACATCATCTGATATTCTAGGTGTCCATTTTAGTACTTAATGAACCCTGTGTTGAGTAGGAAGCCATATTTTTGAGGTTTCCACCGAAATTTTGTGAATGTGCCATTGATTTGATGGTAAGATAATTTAACTCATAATACTAAAAATTAAAACATTTGCTCTTTTCAGGCACATTTACTTTCTTTTCTTTTATTTTTAATTTGGTTTACACTTTAATTACATTTTAAGTACGCATTTAATTTTACTGTTGCGTACACTTTCATTTTATGATTGCAATTTGCATTCAAAAATTCAAGAAAATGCAATAAACGGATTATTCCATTTCATGAAGACAAATTTATAAGAAATAAAATTCCAGTTTGGGTGTGGTTGACAACATAAAAGCATTGTTGTTGCAATATATTGCGCAACATTGACACAAGAATTACGTTACCTTGGTTTGCATTTATGCATTATTTTTTATAATACCAGGGGTTCTCAAGAAGATGTATTATATTTTTTTAAAGGTATTTAATGTTTAATGATTTTTTAGTAATTTAAGGCTATTTTTAAGATATATTTTATTTAACCCTATCACTTTAAATATTTAATAAACATAGTCTGTATATTTTTTTATTTTTTTCATTTTGACAAATTTTTATTGTTAACAACCTCGGTTTAGTTATTCCGAGCATTATTAATAAATAACTTGGCGTCCGAGATCATTTTTATTAGTGTTACATTGCAATTTTTTGTTATTTATTTTCAGTGGAAGTAATTAAGCAGAAATTGGGGTAATTAAATCAAAAGATTGAATCACCCTACGTTAATCTACCGATTGAGTCAAAGGCACTATTTTTTGGTGAATGGTTTGTATCTCCAGTTAGTTTAACGATTTGTTTTTGGAGAACTTTTTACACTTATTACTTTATTATATTATTTAAAATTTGTACCATTTACACCACTTATTTATAAGACACGTGGCAATACGTCAAATTGTATGTATATAACAAGTCACAAAACATAAGAGAATCAATAATATTTATATGGTTACATTTCATTTGTTTAAAACTGTAACAAACTGAATTAGAAATAGTAATCATTCCTTTCATTTACTTACTAATTAGTACAGCGTCTGAAAAGAAAGTACAAATTATTACACCCAGTACCTTTTATGTGAAAGAAATATTGTTATCTTTAAAATTATATTATAATTATCATTTTTTCATCAATCTTAAGGATTTAAGCAGAGTGCTCTTTCGTAAATTTGTGTAATTGCATCTATCCCAAATATCAGGTTAAGTAATGGGCAGTATAACCTTTCTGTAGGTAGAATTAGATGATAGAAGAATTCTGCTGTAAAAGTGTGATCAAAGTAAGTATGCTATTTATAAATATATTTGTTTCCTTAAATTTTTCTTCATTCGTAGGCATATCTTAATATTAAAAAAATCACGTTCTTGTTCACAAAAGGAAATTTTCATCCCATTCTGTGCTTGTTATAGAAATAATACAGTAATCCTGACCCAATGTCAACAGCATATTAAGGACAGATGGTGGGAAAAACCAGTGATTATGAAATATGAAATACTCAATGTACATCTGGTTAGAATAAAATTTATGGTATCCTAAGTTATATTTATTATTATATTTCTTGTAATAGAATTATTGTGGAATAAAGTGTTTTCGATCCCTTAAATTTTGTTCTTTCAATTTTTTTATCTTGTTCCATATTATGAAAATGTAAACTTTCACCATTAACACTCATAATAAAATACTTATCTTTTTTGAGGTTTTTTAATGGTGTATTTAAATTATACAGTCTACACGTTTCCATAACACTTACAGTTCGTCAGTAGTAATATTTGTAAAAATTGTTTAAGATGTTGTAAACAATTTCATCAAAGTTGAAAAATTAAAACATAAACATCAGCCTGCTATTAATACAACAGTTTGAGTAATTAAGGAAACTCTGTCCACACAGACACACCTTAAGTTTAAAAACCAAAGCTAAATTCTCTGAGGCACTTGTATTATCCCAATTAAATTACCGTGGTCCTGTTTACCATTAAGCTATTGGCAGCATTACAACCAAAGGTGTTCAAAAAGTTCCGAACGTTTGTCATCGATTTATTCATGGTATCCAGAACACTACAAATTTCATTGTTAGCTTTCGTCGTAGAGAGTGTTCTGGTTTGTCGTCTTTAAGGCAGTTTAACAATATTTAATTTTTAATGACCTCTAG
Source organism: Vesta saturnalis (assembly GCA_036346205.1). Lineage (NCBI taxonomy): Eukaryota > Metazoa > Arthropoda > Insecta > Coleoptera > Lampyridae > Vesta > Vesta saturnalis. The sequence continues at coordinate 6,797,100 of JARFJB010000534.1, forward strand.
TTATTCTTTACTAAAATTTGAAATTTAATTTTTAAAGTTGGCTTTATACGTTTCTCAAACTGTTGTATTAAGGGCAGGCTGATGTTTATGTTTTAATTTTTCAACTTTGACAAAATTGTTTACATCTTTAATAATTTTTACAAATATTACTACTGACGAAGATAACTGTAAGTTAGATTGTATAATTTAAATACACCATTAAAAAACCCCAAAAAAGGATAAGTATTTTATTGTTCCATATTAGTTTATTTTGTACAATTCTCTTCGTTGAGTTGTAATGAACTTCTTACCTCTCAAATACATAAAAATGCTAATAGTTAATGTAATTCTCAGATTGCCTGATTGAAGTTCTAAATGACTGCCTATCCGTTGATAATCAGTTCGTAATTTTAGCAGTACCCAGAAACTGTGCAACCCTTAATGACTCAAACAATATAGATTAAAACAAAATTAAGTTATAACTGAAAAAAGATTTTGCCTAAACAAACCGTGTTTCAAATTGGTTTCAATATTTATTAAATCGCAGCATAGACAATATCACTTATATTACACACTAAATGCAACAACTGGACGGATATTACAGATCGAAACATAGTTTGAAACAAATTAGTTTATGAAAAGTCTGCTAACATCAACATCAATCGTGTTAAATTGTTCAATTTTGAGTAAGAACGCTGCATGGACTATACTATACTTCAACAATAAATGAAACAATGAACGGTTTAATGAAAATAGTTTAATTGTTTTAAAATCGTAAGTTTCAAACATTGATGCTTCATTTTGGTGAAAACCGCATGACTTATCCATACGTTCCACTTAAAGAAAACTGACGGTTTTGTGATTGTTTTGTTGTTGTTGATAAGTGTTATCATGTGAAATGCTCAGTTTGGTGGTGGTGACTATACCGCAGCGTCCAAGTATTAGAAACTGGTGTGTGTGTGTGTGTGTGTGTGTGTGTGTGTGTGTGTGTGTGTGGTGTGTGTGTGTGTGGTGTGTGTTGTAGTGTGGTGTGTGTGTGTCGGTGTGTGTGTGTGTGTGTGTGTGTGTGTGTGTATGTGTGTGTGTAGTAGTGTTGAGTGTCGTGTTGGTGGTGCGTGTGTGTGTGTATGTGTAGGTGGTGTGTGCGTTTGTGTGTGTGTGTGTGTGCGTTGCTGTGTAGTGTGTGTGTGTGTCGTGTAGTGCTCGGTGCCCGTGTTTGCGTGTGTGCGTATGTGTGTATGTGTGGATGCGTGTGTGCGTTGTGTAGTGTGTGCGTGTTGCGTATGGCATGTGTGCGAGTGTGGCGTGTGGTGTGCGTGTGTGCCCGTGTGCGTGTTTGCGTGTGTGCAGTATGCGTGTGTGTGTGTGTGTGTGTGTTGTGTGTGCTGTGTAGGTGTGCGTGTGTGTTGTGTGGAGTGGCGTGTGGTGTGTCTGTGCACTTGTGTCTGTGTTGCGTGTGTGTGTGTGTGTGTGTGTGTGTGTGTGTGTGTGTGTGTGTGTGTGTGTGTGTGGTTGTGTGTGTGTGTGTGTGTGTGTGTGTGTGTGTGTGTGTGTGTGTGTGTGTGATGTTGTCGTGTGTGTAGTGCGTGTGTGTGCAGTGTGTGTGTGTGTTGTGACGTGTGTGTGTGTATGTGTCTGTGTGGGCGCGTGTGTGCGGTGTGTGCTGTGTTCGTGGTCGTGCGTGTGCTGTGTGCGTGTGGCGTGTGTGCTTGTGTTTGCGTGTGTGCGTGTGGCTTGTGTGCGTAGTGGTGCGTGTGTGCTGTGTTTGCGTGTGTGCAGTATGCGTGTGTGCGTGTGTGTGTCAGTGGTGCGTGTGTGCTGTGTTGCGTGTCTGCTGTGTGCTTGTGTGCAGTGCGTGTGTGTGTGCTGTGCATCTCTGTGTCTGTGTCTGCGTGTCTGTGTGTGTGTGTGTGTGTGTGTGTGTGTGTGTGTGTGTGTGTGTGTGTGTGTGTGTGCCTATGTGTGTGTGTGTGTGTGTGTGTGTGTGTGTGTGTGGTGTGTGTGTGTGTGTGTGTGTGTGTGTGTGTGTGTGTTGTGTGTGTGTGTGTGTGTGTGGAGTGTGGATTATTTTGATATGTTTGTACAAGGGTTGATGTCATATTCGTGTTTCTCCTGTCTGCCAATTTTTCGCCATACATTCTACTAAGCTTTAAATTTTGTTGTCCTTTGACGTAACTGTGAAAACCTCTCGAAATTGATTTATTTATGTAATTTAACCCACATGGGAATAAATTTTGTAAATTATATAAGAAATTTTACATTTTATATCAATTTAAACGAAATCAAAGGTTACAAGTTTAGTGTTTTGATTATTTAAAGAAAGCACATAATCGAAAACTAAAACTGTTTGTCAAACCGTATTTTTCAGTATATGATGTTCATTTATCTTGTAATCCACGATATCTCAATGTGAATATCAGTAGTATAGCTATGTCGGTACTGGATCACACAAGGATTTACATGTGTAAGGTAGAGATAGACTCATAGGGAATTACAATGTCTATTGGAGGGAATGTGTTAAGGTCAAGGGTCATTGATCTTTTAGAGTTGCTTACTGACCTCTAGGCTTAATTTATTACGATTTCTTGGAATTTAAATATTAAACCAAAGTTTATTTACCTCTTGAAGATCAAGATTCATTAGACTGTAGGAGTCTCACATTACAATTCTCATATATCTAAAAAGAGAACCAGTTTTTGAAAACCTCAAAGATCATTGACCTTTAGAAGAGGGCCAAAGATAATAGACGTGACAATTCTTAGAAATATAATTAAGCAAGTTCATTAATCTCTGCAAGATCACATTGTATTAACCTGACCCGGTTGGAGTGTTCCTAGAAACCTAAAAATAGGGCCAGGTCCCGGAAATAAGAATTGTCTCACCTCAAAGTTAATTGACCCTTTTGAACCAGGAGGTTGGTAGTGGAAGCTTAGAAATCTGAGAACGACAGTTTATTAACCTCTTCAATGTGATTGACTTAGAGCAATACTCATGGCGCGCTTCAGGGTAAAAGAAGAATGAAATTTTATTCATCTGGGACAAGAGGTGAGGTTTGATGACCTGGGCAGTAATATTTTCTAGAGGAACCATTAATCTAAAAATCAATAATCATCTGAATGTGTGAGTAAATTGATCTCGAAAAAATTCATTAGCATAGCAAGATATTGAAAACACCTACAAATGGATTTTAAGAAACAGAATCTTCAATGTAGGAAAGCTTCTAAAAAGTTTAGTGTCTCATATTTTTTGGGAAATAGATAATCCGGTTGTAACTAGTTTGTGCGCGATTCTTATAAAATTTTTTAATGCAAGTGTAAACCGTTAGTTAGGTGCTTTCATATATGTAAGTATATCACTGAAATCAGTCGAGCGTAGCCATGTTATATTTTAATAGACACTACCGTATCGCTTATTATATAGAGTTAATCTTCCGTTAGTAAGCTCTATTTTTCTTCCAAAGGGTGAAAAAATACTATACATTTTATGGTTGTGTTTGTTATAAATTTCAATGAAAGACTAACACTATACCATGAGCGATAGGGTTATGTATGTAATATCGTTATGCTCGGGTGATTTCGGTTAACCTCCACTGGGTGGGTCGTTGAAACTCACATCGTTGAAAGAATAGTACTTTTCGTTTCATACCTTTGTAATTCTGGTGAAGCAAAATACGGAGTTGTTTGAAAAGATGCAAGTTGATCAAGCGGGATAGTGTTGATTGAAGTGTGCCTCCTTGCAAATACGAACAGGTGTGATTTCATGGTAAATACTACTTCTGATATGGATTGATTAAACTTACTTCAAAAATGTGCTACCTAGTTTGCACTTTCTGAAAAACAAATTAAATATTATGTTACTATACTAAACATTCATTATCTCAATCTATGGTGAATAATAATAACATATATCCATTAAACTCTTCGCACTTGCAAGAAATATACGGCAGAATGTGAGCACGGGAAGCTCAGAATTGGCGGTGGCAGTGTCGTTTCAGCGTTTCCGGCGAACGGATATGCTGCTTATATTAACGGAAGGAAATAGCTTAGTAATAAAAAACTACAACAATTATTTCGATTAAAAACGTTATTGTATAAATGAGTAAAACTTTCTAAATGCAACTTTGATTCCAGGTAGCAGATAACGGTTCTGACGTAAGGGGTTTAAGTTCTCGCTCTGGTAATTTTTTAAAAAGCAGGTTTCTGAAGAAACGTTTCTAGGTCAATGTGCGTAAAATAAAACAGATATTTTATTTTTAAAGTAAACATTGTTTATTGGGCGTTTTAAGCGGCGGGTTTTAAATAGGTTATTAATTTGAGTTCAATAATTACGAGAATAGTGGTAGCTTTATGAAGCAGGCTCTAATTAGAATATAACTAAAAATTACGTTAGTTAAAAATAATGAGAACTATCATGGATGGCGGGTATGGAAATAGATGCATTAATTTCTCTGACACTATAGTTGATGGTGGTTGAGATGATGGTTTTGGAACTGGGACAACCTTTTTGCATACGATTACTCCAAGCACGTCTGGCTACCTTGTCAGTATTTGGGAGCAATAAAGTGATCTAGAGAACGAGTGTTGTCTTCACGTCCGTCTAAATACTTAGTTTGCTTGTGTGGTTGTAAAGAAGTGATCTAGACAACGAGGGCTAGCGTCCCGTCCGTCTAAATACTTTGTGTGTTTGTTTGGGTGTCTGTGAACGAGGCTTACATCGTTTCCTGTCAACGTGTTTATGAAACGGTTTTAGGCTGACTTCCCATTATCAGGTTTCTGTAGGAGATGTAAGGCAAATGAGAATAAATAAACAAATGAATCGGAAAACGACGTTTGAAATAAACTATGGGTCAAGATAGCATCTAATCTGATCCCGGATAAAATCTAAAGCGACACTGGAATGATAAAAAGATCAGTCGATATCGAAATGATAGAATGTCTCGTTGGCAGCGGTTTTATACAAGTTCAGTGGCGTTCGTGACGTAATTGTCTATTATTGGTGCTCTCGGGGGCAGCCCATAGCTAGTGGAGAGTTCTGCTGTATAAATCTTTTGACGGTTTCTGATTACAAAAGCGAGGGTTAAAAGAAACTAATTATGGACTATTTCTGGTCGGCATAATTAAAACATTGATTCTAAATAATTAATTTCGGTTTTATGCACAAAGGATTTCAATTCTTTACATGATTGTCGATGATCTCCTCTGACAATAAGAAGGAGGCCTGGTCGTAAGGACAGGAAGGTGTGGTCGCTAGCATACGTAGATGAGATAGTGGAAAAGGAAAAGGAAATGAAGGGGTTGTTAAAAACGATGGACAGATATTTGAGAAGAAAAGATCTCTAAGTAAATAAGAACAATACTAAGGTAATGGTACTGAGAAAAGAGGGAGGAAAGAGGAAAAAGGGGGAGTGGAAACGGAGAGAAGAGGAGATACAGCAGGTAAAGAAACTCACCTACCTGATACACGATGAGACAAGACAACAAAGATGGGAAACATGTAAAAGAACGAGTGAGAAATGGAAATAAATTAATAGGACAAGTGTGGTTTGTAGAAAAAGGACTGTTTGAAATCGACTTAAGAAAAAGGACATTGTTATTTGAAAAATTAACAAAAAGTGTGGTGTTGTACTGGGCTGAAGTGCGGAAGTGGAAAGAGTATAAAGAGATGGAGGGACCGCAAGAAAAATACTGGAAGTAAGTACTGGGACTGGATAGAGAATCACCAGGATACATTATCAGTGAGGAGGTGCAAGAAGAAAAAATAAGTGTGGAGGCGGGAAAAAGAGCAATAAAATACGAGGAAGAAATGAGTATAAGATCGGAGTGTAAAATTCTTCAAGAATGCTCGAAAGAAATAAAAGAAGGAAGAGTAACATATGGACAAGAAGCCAGAAAAGGAAGGAGTGAGCGTGAGAGCGGACTTAATTAGAAGGGACAGGGATGTGCAAAAGTAAGAAAGATGGACAAAGGTGAAAGAAGTAAAATACAATGTAAACTATAGGAATATTAGGAGAGAAGGTGTACGGGGATATCTGAATGGGAAAGAAGGCAAGAAAGAAAATGATAGCGACATTTAGATGTAGAAACGAAGAAAGGGAAAATATATATTGGAGCAGGGACGAAGATAGAAATATGTTCAAAGAATGCAGGGAGTTAAAGGAAGAGGAGAGGACGGTAGAAGAGATACTAGAGGTAAAAGTAAGGGTAAGTCGGGAATTGTAGTGGTTGAATAGTTTAGAAAAGATGCTGTTTTCATCATACTTCTGGGGTGAGTAAGGTCTGGATGTGTTAAAGATAATTAAAATCTGTTTTTCGGGAGACGGTTCCATCACAAACATGATTCCCAATCATTCTGAAGGATTCACCAGCGGTGTGACTTATCGCATCGTCCTGCTGAAACAGATTTGTTGGTCTACAGATGCGTCTGAGGTCCTGTATAAAGGGTAAGGAACTTGCTGTTGATATCTGTCACTGCTGACGGTGGCAGTGCGCCATTTATTTATACTAGAGGAAAAAGTAAGGGTAATTCGAGAATTGTAGTGGTTGGATCGTTTTGAAAAAATGCTGTTTTCATCATACTCCCGGGGCGAGTAAGGTCTGGGATGTGTTAAAGATAATTAAGATCTGTTTTTCGGGAGATGGTTCCATCACCAAAATGCTTCCCAATCATTCTCAAGGATTCACCAGCTGTGTGACTCATCGCATCGTCCTGCTGAAATAGATTTGTTGGTCTACAGATGCGCCTGAGGCCCTGTATAAAAGGTGAGGGAACTTGCTGTTGACATCTGTCACTGTTGACGGTGGCAGTGCGCCATTTACCATCAGTAATATAAAGGCTGATAATCGCATATCCAGAAGCTGCATACCGCGTGGTCACCCTTTCCTAATGAAGTGGTGTTTCAATAAGTTCCTTAGAAAAAGTAAATTCAATGAATCTAAACACTAACTGTTAGTGAGGCCAGAAAGTGATACATGGGAGTCATCTGAAAACCAGACATCTACCAAGAACCCATTATCGTCATAAATGTTCTGAACGCAGAAATCAAACGTTGTATTTTATCAAATTGGTTTATGCACATTTGAATTTTGTAACAAAAATCGCCGATGTTATTGACCGTTAAATGCACAGATCCTCCTTTTATACCTAGGTTGAAGGCAGTCCTTCGCATGCTTTCTTTCATCGATTGTAAGGCTTGCCGCATTACTCGTTCGTGATTTTCGTCTACTCATATGCTTCTATTTCTTTCTGACTTGCCTTTTCGTCGTATGCTAACACTGCCAGTGGTTTTGAATTTCTTAATAACGTACAAAATAACACTGTTTGATGGTTTAGGCTCAAAGTGAGATCCAACCCATTTAACCCATTAACGAAAAATCAAAAATATCAAAATCATTGAAACTTGTAATTGGAACTTCTAAGTAAATAAGAGAACATGTTTTGAAAATATATATTTTTTTTAAAGAATACTGCCATTTTGAAGATGTTCCCATATGGTACCTTTAGTGGCAACCGTAGTAGTACTCACTTATGAAAAACAAAAATTAATTATACATAAAAATATATCTACTGAGTATGAAAAGAGTCGATAAAAGGTCGGATATTGCACTTTGAGCACATTGTTCTTTCACTGATTTTACAATCTGGACCACCACGTCTTCTTCTTTTACCGTCAGGTACCGAAATAACGTAGTGATGTAATCCGTCATATCGCAAATCATTGCTAACCCTAAAGTCAGAAGCAGCAGATTTTGGAACTCGACCTGGAATTCAAGGCAGTATACCGTATCTTGTCAGATATGTCTGAAAATGAAGAATAACAATAATAAAACGGCAGTTCTACCTGCACAATATTTCTTATGAAGCCTAATTGACTTAAGTTTCTGTCGCTGTTTCTGTACAACGTCCAGGCATTTTGAACTGCAGCATAAATCAGATAAGTGAAAATAGTCCCGTAGCATTTTTTTAGCGAACTCCAATACGATAACTAAAAAATATCTATCAAAGGACAAGTATAAGGAAAGAAATCAATAAAATGACTTAGCAAGAAATGTTATTGTCCATTTGATCGGATCCGTAATTAATCTTGTTATACTACATGATCAATTCTAGCCCTGATACTTGAACAATCTTCTTCTCACTTCTACTGAACCTCTCAACAGGTCTTACTGTTGCTACGCCATAGGAAGTGCTTACCATTGTGACCACCTTATTGTCAAGCCATCTTACATATAATGTATCACTTTCTTGTTCTAATGCGGCAGACAATAACCTCTGGTTTGATTTTCCATTTCCTTTTTTGATAATAGGGGACAATCCCTTGCCAATCGGTTCTCACGTATAGTTCCAGTTAAGCCATATCCAATTGCTTTCAGAGTACGTAAAAAATTGGCACCCGTGAATTAATTGTCGAAAAAGAAATTATATCTATACTGTCACCCATTTCTTCTATCATTTGCAATAAGGGAGCTGTTGCCTTACCGTAAGACTTATCGCATTCTGTATTTGATCTGGGGTTCATACCTTGAAAGTTTATCAAGCAGCCACTGTCCCGAACCCTCACAGGTTTACCACGGATGAACTGTTTGCATCCATGGCGTCCAAAGTACCTAATCGTCGATTCGTCATATGAATGGTTTTGTTCGGCAACAAAGTGTTGGATAAGCTTTTATGTTATTTTATCCGTTATGGATCGCAACTTATACATTTTGTCCAATTTATCGATATCATTATTATTAGCCAAATGAATACATTTATAAATTTGCAAAAACAAACGGTTCCTCCTCAAGGGTTGTGATACCATAAGGTTTTTTAAATCCTTGGAACTTTCCCAACACCTCCTTTTTGACGGTAAATTATAATACTCACTCAAAATAAGTATTCCCAAAAACACACGCATTTCTTCAATGGTTACTTCAGGATCTGGACTATTCTTGAACACGCGCATAATTTGTTTCTTTACTAATCATCTGAAATATTTTATCGGTAAAAAATAATTCAAAAATCTCCACACATGCCATAGAAATATATTTGAGTAACCTCCACATGGAAATTCATGGTTAGCATATTGCAAATCTCCCTCCGTAAATTTTGGCACATCAGGTTTTGTTGCTCGTTTCAAATGGCGGTCAGTTATTTGAGGAAAATGAAGTACTTCCTAAAAGTCTATTTCAGTCCCCAGCCTTTCGTTATTTTTCAGAATACACTAGCAGTTAGTTGCCTTGAACTCAAGTTTTCTAAAAGGCCGCCCACATCCGCATCTCTTCAATCTTCGTTCGTAACTCCACAACTCTTAGGAGGTTCAATAAATATCTTCTCGACACATTCTTCATCATAAGCAATATCTAATGCCTCTTGAAGCGTAATTCCACTAAAACAAAAAAAAAAGAATAAAAAACCTTTAACGTCTAAAGAGCCCATTTGGGAACTTCAACGTTTACAACAAATTATTTATCAACAAAAATGCCAAGGTGAGTTTATTTTTATATACAGGGTGTTCCTTAATGATATGCGAAGATTGAAGTGGATGAATCTACACGAAAAAATAATTATAGTTTAATTAATAAAGTACGGTCCTAAAATGTATCGTTACGGAAATACGGGGTGTCAAAGATACACGAAAAATACGAAAATTAGTTGATATCTTCTAAACCGCTAAACATTTTCCAGTGAAATTTATTAGGAAGCTAAAGTGCATGAAAGTGGATATTTTTCGATACGAAGTTAAATTTCAGCTTCAGTAGTGGCGTGCGTACGGGCACCCATTTGGATATTTTTGAAGAAAAAAATGATACGCCACTGATTTCTTGAAAAACAAAATTAGATTTTAATTCCTCGTTCGATTAGAAAAATAAAAGCTCTCTTAAATTATGTTCCTAGAATGTTCCGTTTGGGATTAATAAAGTAAAAACCGTTGTATTGTACGAGAAAATTATGTAATTTAATGATTGAAAGAATACGTTACAAATTGGCATCTGCCTTCACTGAACAACAACAAAAACAACAAATGGAAACAAGTAATATTGAACGGTAATCACAAAAATTGTTGGAAATGGCCTCCTTCCACTCAAAATGCATGCTTCTGCCCTCCTTCTCATGGAATTCCGCCTTACTGACGCTAAACATTTGTACTAAGCAACCGTCGATCATACCAGGCCCGTACTCAGTCCTTATCCATGCACCGCTTTCGTCTGGCTCCATATGGTGGCTTTAGGCGTTAATGGGTTAATGCTGGCTTCATCATTTCTGCTAGACTCATATGAGCGAATATATCTTCGTATATACATTTTTTTGCTTTGGTTGTAACCTTCACAGCAACTTTGATTAGTGTTACAGTTTTGGTACTGTATATCTACGGTCATATTGCAACATCTCCAATTCCTTTTTAGTTTTTTTTTTACATTGTAATATAAATTTTATGTAAAATGATTGATTTAAAATTTTGTATATTATCGAACGCCATAAGTCGAGGAAAACGTAAATACTAGTTTACGGTACACATTTGTCTTCTGTTGCAAAGACTGTGCGACGGTGTGCTACTTTTATGTAAAATTAAAGATACCGCCAGCAGAATTTTTATAGCCCCTTTGGTTTCTGAGGTATAGTGTGGAATTGAAAAGTATTACTTTTGAGGCACACCTCGTATCTCAGTTACCTTTAAACTTATGGAAGAAGTTTCTATAGAATTTTTTCCGTAGAATCCATTGGCGTACTTAATTTTTTCTTCTAACTTCATCCTTTTTTTGGTTATGAAGAAAACATAGGTTTTTTTTAATGGAACGCCCTATATATTATTTCTTATATTTATTAGGCATTATGTGGGATTTCAAAAATATATAATTGTATACAATTATTTTCAAAAAACGAGCTCACAATTTGATTCTGTAAAATTTTCTTTTGTGTTCAATTAGTAGGTAGTGGGCTATGGCTAAAATTTATTAAAGACAAAATACATACAAAATCCATCGCCGGGGTGTAAATGTTTGAACTATGTGGAATTTATAAGGGTGATATTGTTTCAAAATTCTTTGATCAGCAGACTTAGATACACCTGTTGCTCACTCTAGCACTTAGGATATGGCTTCATAAATGATCCATGTTCTATTAAATGTTACTTAAGGCGCGCAAATAAGTCTGGGAAAGGTTGCCGTCTCTATGGATTTCTAATAAGAAGAAAAAGAACACCTAAGATATTATCCTAACCATATCGCTCAAAATACGTTATCTTTGTAAATATAATTCCGAAGCTTCTTTCGGATTTTCAATAGATTATATACAACAAAGCATTATTGTAAAACAGTAAATTAAATATAGAATATAGTAAAATAGAAACACCAAAACAACCAAAACGTTTTACTAATAATCAAAAACTGTTAAAACCGCAAAGTTTGTAACATTTTGTTTTTTTGTTTCAAACAAATTAGCCATAACCTATTACATACCAATTGGATACAATAGAAAATTCTAGAAAGTCTTAAATTCCTTTTTTTTTCTGAAAATAATTGTGTATAATTATATTTACACATTGTGCGTAATAAATATAATAAATAATATACAGGGTGTTCATAACTAAAGAACGGAAGGTGTTAGAAAAAAATTGACTACGCCAATGCATTTTACGAGAAAAATTCTGTAGGATTACGTTTTAACTTCTTATAGATACCTGAGAGATTAGCCCCAAAAGTGATTTTTCAAATACACCCTGTATCTCAGAAACCAGGAGGGCTATGAAAATTCTGCTGGCCCCATCTTTAATTTCATAAAAAAGTAGCACTCAGTCGCGAAAACCGTAACCCTCTACCTTTATAAATAAGGGAGATACCCCGCAAAAGTGCCTTAAGTGAGGCACCCTGTACACACATATGGCATATGGTGAACCAGGTTGATTGAAGTCCTCTACATACTCAAAATAGCTTTTAATAGTTGCAGATTTCTATTAAATTACCTGTTAATTTAATTTAAAAAATAGTTTGTATGCATCTTTTCTTAAACCAAAGCCATGTTAACCCTTTCACTACCGAATTTTTATTTTACAAATTAAAATTTTTATTTGTGGTTTATAGATATATTGAATTTTTTATTATTTTTTTAGTGAAGTTGAATATTTTGGAAAATGTACCATTTTTGGATTTTGAACCGTGCACAATTGTGTACACTGGTAGCAAGAGGTAACAAATTAGAATGAATATAATATAATTATTATATGTAAAGGTGTAGGTACACATCAACAACAAATAATATACGTATTATAATACTTATTTATTATGGTATTTTGCATAACAGTTGGACTTTTTTGTGAGACATAAATGTACATTACATTTAGAACATTTTGTTCGTGATCGCCCCTTACAATTTTCATTTTGACACCTCGATGCAAAGTTCTTCTCATGTAATTGAGGTAGGTGATTTATGCCGTCAAACCGGACATCTTCAATTGGCCGCAGTTCTGGTCTCGTCCTTGGGTATTTCAGGGGTTCTGTCCTTTCGTCGAGTGTACCAGATGGTCGTCCGCGTTTCTTCGGTCGCGATTTCGATGACAATATCAAAGCTTCTGTCACGTAAGCTCTGAAATGCAGCAGATCTAAAATTCGCTGCTTGGGGATTTCCAAAGGCATGGCTTTTTCCCGGTATTCAAGCCATGCATTGACACAAGCTAAATCAATGCCATGCGTAAACATTCTAAGGGTCCATTTTCTTGAACGTATAAAAGATCTATAAATTGTAACCAGAAAGTCAAGCTTGTCAACGCCTCCCATATTCAAGTTATACTGCTGAATTACTTGCGGTCTTGGAATATGCACATAGATTTTTTGCTTCTTATCCCACCTTTTGCAGTTGTCTGTTTGGCCAATTCCCATGTAATTTGATGCCATCGTTACAGCTTTGTTATCATACCATTTAGTAAGAATTACTTGGCCGTCACCACTGATGAGTTCTTCTGATGCGCCACGACCTTTTGTTTGCAACTGTTTGTCGGTTGAAAAGGGCGGTGCTTTGAAACGGTCTATCCGTACCGTTCCAGAAGCCCAAATACGTTTTTGGCGCAAATATTAAAGCAGCTGATAGCTTGAGAAATAGTTGTCGTAATATAATTGAATATTTGGTTCCGTAATTCTTTCGGCCAACTTCAACACAACGGCAGCTCCTAATCCCAAATGTTTTTGGAACGACGGATCTAATTTTCTTGTCGACCCCTGGTACAATAAAAAGTCGTAAACTAGACCACTGCTACCGCAGAACGCAAAAATTTTAATACCCGAAGGGGAGGGCTTCCCTTTTACATACTGCTTCACATTTAGTTTTCCTTTGAAAGGAACTATCTGTTCATCGACAGAAAGCCTCGTTTCTAATGGAAGTGCCAAACACTTCTTCCGAATTGTGTCGAAAAGAGGCCGTACCTTCCAGAAACGGTCATTAGTATTTGGTTTTTCTGCAACGTTAACAAAGTGAACATGCTGTCTCAGTTTATAAAATTGATTACGGGACATATTGTTGGCCACAAGGGGAACCTCTAACCTTGTTTCCCAATAATTCTGTACCCTAGGGTAGCGAATATTGCCCATCAAGACGTGGATACCTACAAACACTTTCATTCCGTCAACGTTTGTCGATTGAAATCGTGATGCTTGCTGTACTGCATAAAGGTTTGTATATTCAACCATGCTTTGAAATAACTCATTTGTAAAATATTTAAAAAAAAATTGTGTCGGGCTTTCTAAATCTACAAAATCTGGAGACACAGGAGAATGCCACTCGATTTGTGGTGTTAGATATGTGACATTTTTTCGCCATTTTATATTTTCTTTCTTTGTCAAGTTGCTTGAGGCAAAAAACTCTTTTGCACCTTTTGTCAACGGAAGTTCCGAGGTACTTGCAACCGGAATTGCAACAGCTGTTGGCGTACTCGACTGTAAACTTCTTGCAGTACTTCGACGCAGAACTTGTGATGCGCTCATACTCAGAATTGCAGCACTTTTTGGTGGATCTATATTAGAAATTTTTGAGGTACCCACGCATGGATTTACATTTCTAGTAGCAATATCTGAAGCCACATTTCCGTGACAAACACACTCTGCTTCTTCACCACAGCTTTCGTCTAAAATGTAAAGTATTATTAATTTAGCTACTTACTATATTGCATCGACCGTAAAAATAAATTACCATCCGAAACATCACTAACATATTGCCATTCATCGTCCTCAAAATCACCTTCGTTATCAAAATCTTCGATATCTGAAAACGCGTCAATGACTTCCAATAGTTCTTTTTCTGAAAGCGGCTTATTTTTGACCATTCTGGACTGAAAGAATTATGTTTAGTACATACAAAAACAAACAAATTAGGTTAAGTTTACTTTACTAACTTACAGTCGTTTACTACCGCAGTACACAATTGTGTACAAGTTTTCAAAGTGAAAAATAAATCCAATGTCCTTACATACATTCACTTTATTACTTTGAACTTCAAAAATACACTTTGATAAACTGGGAATTAAATAACAACCAGAGTGGGGTGTCTAATAAACCAAATAAAATATTAGTTGACATGTGTATTTACCTTACAGCTGTTAACAACACAACACGTCGCACAGCAATTCTGATTTCGAACTTCGCTTTTCAAATTGAGATGGTGCTAATGACTCATATGACGTCAGCTATGTACACGAATGTGCACAGTGGGAGCAGACGGTTAAAAACCCTTCCCCGACACATATAAAAAATATTGAAAATTGTGTGCACAAATGTGTACACAGGTAGCGAAAGGGTTAATGAGAATTATTCGTTATAGCGTTAACCTAAACTTCAATTTTTGAACGATAAAACTGCACCATAAAGTATTTAAAAAATAAGGGTTTAAGAGTTGAAAAGCTCATCGTTATAGGTCATGAACGGTTATCAAATATTCAGGGCCTTACATGAAGCACAATATGTTATTAGGGTTGGAGATCATAGCATTATTCAGTAGTTTATACCAGGAATATGAAGAGAGCTCTATTAACAAAAAAAATCCAATCTAAAACTTTTTAACATTATGTTGCCGTAAAACTTATAAAAAAATCGGTTTTGAATATTTTACAAAGTTTATTTTACACTTGTAAAACTTTATCAAGAGTCGTTTTTGTCTGGAATTTTATCACTGTATTTAGGATAAATTGAAATCCGAATAAATTATTCGATTATAAAATCTGGAAAATACTTTAAAGCAATCTAGAAAAAAAGTTGTTTTAAATTTAATTCAGGTAATTGTATATTCTTACCGCATCAGAATTTTATATTAAAACCAGAATCTACATTTCATTGCTAGGATAGTAATTAAAACGGTGTTAGCAGAATCTTAATTACATCTACGTCAGGCGTAAATTTAAAAGCGAACTAGAGATGTTATAAATCATTCAAAATATACTAAAACTACAGCCAGTTTTGTTAGAGATTAGTGAATATTTTACAACAGATGCTCAATTTTGCATAGAATTATTCATAAGATTTAATAATACAAAAATAATTACGAAAATTAGAATTTCCACTTAAATGAGCACTTTATATTAAGCAATATTTAACACACATTACTCTGATAAGAGCTTAATGGAGGTTTATTTATTGAATAGTGAATTAAATTCCTTTTTAAATTACGTCAAAGGACCACTAACAATTATTAAACATTAAAGTTATTCATTATTTATTACTAAATTTGTCTCTAGAGTACATTTTTTTGTTGTTTTGGATTTTAGAGTTTGCTCTTCGGTTTATTTTGCTTTAATGGATGCACGAGAGGCTCTGATAATGCATGCAGAGGAAGACACTTCTTCTATAGCAATATGCAAATTTAGTAATTAACATT
Organism: Vesta saturnalis; assembly: GCA_036346205.1. Lineage (NCBI taxonomy): Eukaryota > Metazoa > Arthropoda > Insecta > Coleoptera > Lampyridae > Vesta > Vesta saturnalis. The sequence goes on from JARFJB010000534.1 coordinate 6,812,910, forward strand.
AAAACTTTTAACTTAAAATGTATAAATAAAGCAAGAGAAAATTAATAAAAAACATTTTATTAATTCATATATTTCAAATGAATATCCTCGACAAAATCCGTATTTTCATAAAAGAGCATTCAGCAAAATTTAACTAATACCATTGCGTATGTAATCCTTAACAAACAGTCGACGTTTCCGCCAGCGAGCGGTTTTCCAACCTAAATTCAATTTTACTTCCAAAACGAGTAATCATTTTTGTTTATTTATCATTATTATCTTTTTTGCTTAAGATAAAGCATATTAAATTTAAGTACAAAACAGATTAGTATTTTCTGTATACGTAATTTACACTGAAAGAAAGCATTTAAATTGGAAAATTAGTGGAGACAGCCTTGAAATTAAGAAAGATTTTTCTTTATTGACTCTAATTGTCAATATTTTAATTCCACAAGATCACGTTTTTAGGTCGCAGAGAAAGGCGTTTTAGCATTTTAGCTATAAAATCTAAAAGCTCAAATCAAAAGCCCTTCGTATTTTTTCCTTGAATGGACGACATTTTAATTTAAATTTATAAAAATAATTTTAAAATGGGAATTAAGTTGAACGTTCATTAACGTTTCTATTTACTTTAGATATTTTATTTGTTCAGTGATTTCCAATAACGAATTTGTTATCAAAATGAATAAGCTTTTAATAATAGGTTTTTATTTTACACTAAATGAAAAAATCATAGAGTCGACCGAATTTAGAATGAGATGTTTCGAATATGCCAACATCATAATAGCGCAGTGGAATAAGCAAAAGTGCACATCGTCATTAACGCGTTAAGTGCCATGTGCATCTAACAAGATACACATTTGGTTTTACTAGTGGACCGCGTGTATCCTAAACTACTCCCATACAAGCTTTGATTTAAGTACGTATAGCATCCTCAAACACTCTTACAACTAATGCAAATGCATGGGGATTCAAAATATGAAGCCTGATGGACTAAACATTTGTCTTGGCCATAGACCTTTCTCCCTCACTGCCTGGCCAGGTTCTACGTAAGTAAGGATTTTACCTGGTATAATAAAAACATGTTATTGTTGATTGTTTTTTATAATTATTGGCAGAATTCTTAAGGTATTCGCGTGCCACAAATCAGAACTAAATTTCAATTTTCTATGAATCTCAACAAATAACAAAAAATATACAAGTGATATTTTATCCTTTATAATGTTTTTGGGACAGTCCTTCTTTTAATTTTCCGCAACAGTTGGTGCAACAATTTGTTTTGTCGTTCAACAGAGGAAAATGATTCTGTAAGCTAACTGAAACGTTTTCTCTGTCACTGATACCTAACAACTGTTCCGTAACGCTTTCTTTAAAGTTAGTAATGCACATTTTTGTTTCTGTGCGTTGTCGATGCGAAATATAGGTATTTACTACTGCCATTCCTGTCAAGAGCTTTAAAGCAAGTTTTCTGTGCTATGTGACTCCTTTTCGTAAACAAGGTGTATACGCCTTCAACTGATCGGGCAAATTTGATGAATCCTTTCATTGTATTTAGTATACCACAGAAGCTCACTTTTGCACTTCTACGCCATGTCTTATTACGGTGACCAAGGTGTCATCATGTTTTGTACTTCGCATTAGGACATCCCTCTTATCGGTCCATACAAAACTGTATTGCTTGTTTGCTTATGTGTTAATCCACTGCCCGTTTTCTTTTGGGTAACTGATTGCAACTACATTTTCGGTTCGGTCTCAATGTTCCCACTACATCAGGGTTTATTTGGCACAGAGGTTCCCAACCCCACATGTTTGCGGACCACTCAGCCTGAAAGCGAGTTATCACGGACCAATGGCGGCTCGTGACTTATGGAGGAGGGTGGCACAAAAAACTTACCTACTTTTTGTACATAATATCCATTCTCTTTTGCATTTTTAACTTACATATATAACCTACATATACGTATGTAGGTGTAGAAGGTTATACAATTCGCCAAGATTGGCGATGATGCCTGGATGTGTGGCTATGAGTGCGTGTCTATGTGGATGTTAGTATCCACGATAACTTCAGAACGATAATACCTACGTACTTAAAATATTGTATTTAAGATTTGTTTCCTTTGGCTTGGAGCTCATTAGATTTTGGAAGAAATCCATCGGTGAAGAGGGGGGGAGTTTTTGGTTTTTATCAAATATTTTCAAATCAACTTCAAAGATACAAAAATACCTAGATATGGACCTTAAACATACCCATGTTCTATACAATTCTTTGGCACGACACGTAATTCAGCGACAAAAAATTACTAATGTAGAATTTAAGTGTCAATATCTGAATAACGATTAATTTTATAAGAAAAAGTGTAGAAATATTTTTTAAAGAAAATGTTATTTAATGAAGATGGTTAAACTGTAATATTGATATCTTATAGAAGCGAGCGGATTTGGATTTTTTTACCTTCCAATCTACATATACATATATAGGTATACAAGGTTATGAGACTTTTTTTTCACTATCGCTAAATCGACTTATTAGCTCATTTTACACTATCTGTGTGCGTGTGCTTGTGCTTGTGCTTGTGCGTGTGCGTGTGCGTCTGCGTGTGCGTTCACGTGTGCAGTGTATGCGCGTGCGCTTGGTGCGTGTGCGTGTGCATCTTGATGTGTGGATGTATGTTAATACATATGACAAATTCAGAAAACAAACATGTACGTACTTAAAGTTTTGTGTTTAAACTTGTTTTCATTTCTCCTGGATCCGATTGGATTTTGCAAGAAATTCAGAGGGGGAAAGGTGGGTTTATTACAAGCTGTTTTTAATTTTTGTCAAGTATTTCTAACACAGCTGTATATTTCAAAGATATAAAAATACCAATATATAGGCCTTAATCATATAGATTAATTATGTTCTATGCAGTTTTATGATATGATGCGTAATTTAGCGATAAAAATTCCTGAAGTAGAATTTAAGTGTTAGCTCAAATTTTTTCAGTATCTCAATATTGACTAATTTTATAAAAAAAAACGTGTAGACATATTTTTTAAAGAAAATTTAATTTTGCGTAGCTTTTCTTTATAAGGCTTCTTGATATATAAAGCAATAAGCGCAAAAATCAAATAAATTGATTGTAAATGCATCAAATGAATTATCGATATTTTTATAGAATTGGATTTTTTTTAAGTTAGCTCCCAGATGTCTATTAACCTCTATACGACATGAAGTTTTAAACGCCTGTGACATAGATTATTGTTTTTACAAAGTAGCTTATGAACATATTAAAGCAGAGGTATTTTTTTAAATATTTGTGGACTTGAACAGTCTAAATTTGGCCTATCGTGCAAAATCATTGAGAAACACGATTGATAGAGAGACGTTAACTTGCCAAGATATGTCTATGAGTAGCTGCTTAAAAATTTTTCATGTCATAAGTGAGAGTTTAGAAGCCGGGTAGAAGAATGTGGATTGTGCCCGTTTGGTACGACAATTGGAGATTTGTGCTGAATACTGATGATTTGAATAAGCGAACCGAGTATTTCTAGCCAAGTTAGCCCGAAATGGTATCAAAGAATGTAATTCAGCAGCGAAATAGCCACTGTAATAACGATAATACAAAAGAACTGAAGCGATTCTTCCTTCTATGCTCAAGGGACTGTATGTCAGAAGTTAAGGACGGGTCATTTATAAGCCTAATCGCTCTGTTTTGAATACGATCAACGATATTGAGAGCGTATTGGGGAGCTCCTACCCAGAGGTGAGAATTATATTCTAGATGAGGTCGAGTTTTAGCCTTATACAGCAGAAAGAGTTGTTGGGAGGTAAAGTACTGCTTAGATCTGTACAAAAAGCCTACTTTACGAGCAGCTTTTTCGGTAGCTGACAGAAGATGGTCAGCCCATGATTAATTTGAAGATACAGTCTTTCCCAGCAGAGTAATACGGTCTGAATGCTTAAGATCTGAGCCGTTCATACTTACAACAGGAAATGATTGATCTTTTTTGGCCGACACAAGACAACACTGAGTTTCGTTACCATTATATTAAACTAGATTATTACTTCCCCATTCGAGAATATATTGAATGTCTTTGTTGATTGAATTTGCCATTTCAGTTTTAATGTCTAGAGACATAGAAGGTAGATTACCATTACGAATAGACTGAGATGAACTACAATGAAGAGTGCTGTCGTCAGCAAAGCAATGGATCGGATTAGTTGTTGAAGAAATAAGGTCATTTATGTATAGCAAGAGAAGTGTAAGCGCTAGAAGTGATCCCCGTGGCACGCCCGCGTTAATGGTAACTTCTTTTGAAAACAGCCGTCAAGTACGACACGTATTCGTCTTTTGTCAAGGAAACTAGAAACATAGTTGACGAGCGTATTATATAACCCAAACGAGGTGAGTTTGGCAATTAAACACTTATGCCAAACTTGGTGAAATGCCATTGAGATACCTAAAGCGACTACAACTGCAAATTATCTTAAGAAACATTTTAATTAAAGTTATTTCATTTCCTTTAATTTCCATTTTTAGGTTGGAAGGTCGTGTTGTTCCACACTATATATTTATTTTGCTTATTTACTATTGTATTTGTAAACGTTTATGAACCATAGAGATAGATCTATTAAGATCGTTCAATTTAAATAACAAGTTTTAAGTAAATGAATAATTATACTGTTCTAAACATTTCTAAAGACGTTATTCCTCAATACTAAGGAAAAAACTAAAATCTTTCCTATTTTTTAACAATGCAATACATTTACTGATGTTTTTAATTGCACCAGAGCAAGAATGTGTCGCACTTATTAAATTATTATTTATGATTCGCTGCTCTCGTTGGTATAACGAATTCTTACAAGTAAACCCTAATTAATAACAATTTCCTAAATATTTGGTCTCTGGAAACAAATACCCCTTCTCTTAAGTATCAATTTAATAACAATTACATTTCTATTAGACCAATTAACATTCCAACAGGACCTGTTCTTAGGCGATATTTAAGCAACAGTCAAGTAAACCCAGGCGATAAACCGACACCAGAAATACGGTAGAATTTACTATACTAACAGTTAAACGCCTCAATTTTAAAATCATTTCCAATCGGCTCGATCTCGTAATTGTATTTCGGAATAACAATCAGAAAGGTTTTAAAAACGAGTATTTCGAAAACTTATCTCAATATAGAGCTTTAATACTAACGATTCCTTTAAAGAGGACAAAACTGTGGGATTTTCTGATCTAAATTTTCGTTTAAATGGTTGGATAATTTAGACTTCAATACAGTTATTAGCAAAACTAACGTCATGCATTCACTAAATTCTCCAAATCAATTATTATTCCAAAGCCAGCATGAACATTCTTCCAAAACTGTTTTAGACAACCATTCATCGTAAAAATTTACATAGCGTTTCTATATTTAATATCCACTAGTAAATAAATTCGGAATTAAAAAAAAGGAATTAACTTCCACGTACTATAGTAGCGTTGTAAATTTGACGCGCTTTTAAGAAGCGTAGATTTCAGAGCATATGGGGCAATAATCGAGTGTCAAAATGAAGCTTTAGAAATGGGAGATAAAGGTGTACCATTTTTGGTGACAAGACAAGTCGTAACGCGACAGTTCGTAACCCCACAAATGGTAACGGACAATTCGTAACGCCGTCAATTCGTAACGGCGACACTTCGTAACATCGACAGTTCGTAACTACAACTATTCGTAACGGTATAATCCGTAACGCCAAGATTGAATGATTTTGTTTATTTTTGTTAACGTGGAAAACAATTTATAGTTGCAATTGAAATTACGTTTATCAATTTAACGGACCAACATCAGGATAAACATTTTTAACTCATTTCATATTTTGTGGAAAAATAAATTTTGAAAATTGTATCTTAAAATAAATGTAATCTACCTGTAACAGTAAATATAATTAAAGTTTGTCCCTTTTAATGTTCTTTAAATTGTCATATACGTAGATAGTAAAATACATTATTATTGAAGTGGTTTTAATTTTTTTCATTATTATTCAGACTTAGTTTTATTACTTTAAAGTGATAATTCAGGATACAAATTTTAAAAAACATAAATATTCTTTAGTTAGCATATTAACTAAAGTATATGCTAAATATGTGTGAAATATGTTTAAAAAAGTGGTCTTGAAAAAAATACCCCTATTTTTAGTGTAGGAAAGTATACAAAGTATGCAAAATGCGTTTTTGTCTAAATGCAGTAATTCTAAACTTGCTAAAAAAACTAAATGTTGGCGTTACGAATTATACCGTTACGAATAGTTGTGGTTACTAACTGTCGATGTTACGAAGTGTCGCCGTTACGAATTATCGGCGTTACGAATTGTCCGTTACCATTTGTGGGGTTACCAACTGTCGCGTTACGATATGTCATGGATCCACCATTTTTATCGAGATAACTGTATACCATTCAAAAAATTGCAGAAATAGTTATTTACTTGTTAACATCCAAGGAAGATGTATAATGGTTCCTGAGGTCATATTAGATAATACTTTCATATCAGAATCTATATGTTACAAAAATCGGAATTTGTCAAATCCCACAAGAGAATAACATAAAAGGAAATAAATGTTATTCAACAATTAAAAGTAGCACTATTAACAATCCAACAAAGTTACACCAATCGCAATAACACAGAAATAGTTGCAAAAGAAAAAAACATTTCTTACCGCAAAAATTCAGATCTAACACATAGCCATGTCCACACATATCAAATCTGCACTATGGATAATAAACCAGCTTACTAAAAAACTCTTACGAAAACTGAGATTAAAAATGAAATTAAACATTTGTTAGATAACAGAAAATAAGACAAAATATATTATATCACCATATAGTTCACCGGTATGGATTATTCCCAAAACACTTGTGAGCGACCCAAAATAATTTTGATTAGTAACAGATAAACCTGTAGTTGGTAAATTCCTACTACCAAGCATAAAACAAGTTTAAGAAATCTAACGCTTGAGTTGACGTCAGGATTTCATTAAATGGAGTTGAAATCAGACTGGAAATTACTAGTATTTATGTATACCCTTTAGGTTGAAGGGTAATGTATAACGTTTTACAAAAATACCTACACGAATTTCGTTTGTTATGGTCTATGTAATCTTTTCTAAATTGCTATACAAACTTTATATATTTCAAACAAATACTTGGAAAGCTACAACGTTATAACTGGATTAATCGGAATCTACTGAAAAGAAGTTCACTTCGAGGACACGAAAAAGTTTTTAATGAATTGAAAACAATCTATAAAAACCAATAGCCAAACCAAAATATTCCCTTTTTAAAAATATGATAATAAAAATTCGAACGTTTATAAGTTTATAAGTTTATGTAGGTTTTTATAGATGCGTTGTACCAAATTTTCTAACAATCGTTTAATACATAAATAATACTAAATGTTTAAAAGGTACCCAAAATGGACATCAAGAACGAAAAATATATCCAAGAATTTTCTCATTGTAAGAAATTACTTACCAACATGATACTCGTTTACCTTTACTTCACAATATATTTCACATATCTACGAATGATTCCCAAGTAACAACAGGTGGCGTATTATTTTACAACAGAAACTCTCCACAGTACAGAAATAAATCACTCTATCACAAAAAGGAACTTTTGCAATAGTAGAAAGCAAGATATTTCAGACGATGTATGACTGGAAAATAATTATAACAGAATCAGTTCATACACTTAATTTGGTTATTTACTTTAGTATACTAAATTTTAACCCACATTAGTGAAAGCTCAAGTCAGAAAGACTTGAACTTTAATCTACTACAACGAAGGAAAAGAAAATTTGGTTGCAAGTGCACTGTCAAAAGTAAATAGGTATAAACTGAAAAGAGACATTGGATTGTGATACCGCATCTCTGTGTACTAATGTAGATAAAGAAATCGAAAGTAAAATAATTGCAAATGATTATAATAATCCCAACTCACGTTTCCAAAATATTAAGAATTTTCTGCTCTGACAATTTACTTCGTTTTCCTCAGTCTTTATTTTCGGTGGTTTGGACGCCGATTTGATGTCTTCCTTTGCGTAACCATTTATTAATAGCGCTGCTTTAAGTTTGTCTATCTCTTTTCACCGTAGTCTGCGTCTGCTAATCTTCACGATCTCGTCACAAACGTTTTTATGGTTGCTTGATGCTGTGTTAGATAGTGATGCGAGTATGCTCTAGTTCTCCTTGTCTTTTTGTACATTATATGGAGGAATGAGAGTTGGTTGTTCCTGTAGCAGTGATCTGATAAATTCATTATTCCTTCTAGTGGGTCGAAGCTGCTCTTAACGGTGTTTTAGCGTTAGTAAACAGCACTGTATCTCTTGGGACCCCACGTTTGTTTAGCAGTTAGATGAAGCGACTTGCATTATTTACGTAGGATTGCGCTCCCTCAGTGTGTGGTTGTAGTTTAGGCGCTAGGTGCCGTGCTAGTTGTTGAAGTGCCTAACATTTCATGATTGACCAAAAATGCACAAGAACGGATTTCCTTTGAGACCGACTGTTAACAGCCTTGGATTACCACTTTAACAACTAGCGCTATATACAATCGTAGTTTGTACCTACGATAAGTTTCCACATTATATGGATACCTGTTTGATCCGCATAACATTCAAATTTTAAAATCGAATCTGATCGTTACTGTGGAGAAATGCTTCTATTTTGATTCCCTCAAATTATTGTTATCGATCAATAACTCTTCATTAGCCTAAATTTACTTTTTTTGTTGTTTTTGAAAATATGGGTGAAGATAAATCGGTGTCAGTCGACCACTACTCATTTTCTCCTGCTTATTTCTTTTAACAATATCTCGAACGAATAGTCAGTTCTTTTCTCTCCTTGTCTACAAGTGAGATTGGTGAACCATTGCAGTAATCATTTCAATAACTAGAAGCAATGTCGAACTAACAGTTTTCCAGATGGAGGCCTACAGAATTTAGTTTCTCAAGAAAATTGTCAAAAACCTTTTATTCCTTTTCCGGTTACTTTTGGGTCTATTATTTGAGAAATGCTAATTGCATTCTCATCATTGTTACTATCACTTTCATTTTCGTGAATTCTTATTTCAACGAGGAATTTGATGGGTGTTATATATATATATATATATATATATATATATATATATATATATATATATATATATATATATATATATATATATATATGTGTGTGTGTGGGTGTGTGTGTGTGTGCGCGTGTGTGTGCGTGTGTGTGTGTGTGTTGTGTGTGTGTGTGTGTGTGTGTGTCTATGTGTCTGTGTCTGTGTGTCTGTGTATCTGTGTGTCTGTGTGTCTGTGTGTCTGTGTGTCTGTGTGTCTGTGTGTCCTGTGTGTCTGTATGTCTGTGTGCCTGTGTGTCTGTGTGTCTGTGTGTCTGTGTGTCTGTGTGTCCTGTGTGTCTGTGAGTCTGTGAGTCTGTGTCTGTGCGTCTGTGCGCCTGTGCGTCTGTGCGTCTGTGCGTCTGTGCGTCTGCGCGTCTGTGCGCCTGTGCGTCACTGCGCCTGTGCGTCTGTGCGTCTGTGCGTCTGTGCGTCTGTGCGGCTGTGCGCCTGTGAGTCTGTGCGTCTGTGTGTCTGTGCGCCTGTGCGTCTGTGCGTCTGTGCGTCTGTGCGTCTGTGAGTCTGTGCGTCTGTGCGACTGTGCGACTGTGCGTCTGTGCGTGTGCGTGTTCGTGTCGTGTGTGCGTGTGTGCGTGTGCGTGTGCGTGTGCGGTGGTGCGTGTGCGTGTGTGTGCGTGCGTGGTGTGTGCGTGGTGGCGTGCGTGTGGTGTGGTGTGCGTTGTGCGTGTGCGTGGTGTGCGTGCGTGTGGTGTGTGTGGCGTGGTGATGCGGTGTGCGTGTGCGTGGCGTGTGCGTGTGCGTGTGTGCGTGTGTGCGTGCGTGTGCGTGTGCGCGTGCGCTGTGCGTGTGCGCGCGTGGCGTGTGTGGCGTCGGCGGTGTGCGCGTGTGTGCGTGTGCGTGTGTCGTGCGTGTGCGTGTGCGCGTGTGCGTGTGGCTGTGTGGTGCGTGTGGGTGTGCGTGTCGTGTGTGCGTGTGTGTGGTGGTGCGTGTGTGTGTGTGCGTGTGTGCGTGTGTTGTGTGGTGTGCTGTGTGTGTGTGTGTGCGTGTGTGTGGTGTGCGTGTGCGTGTGTGTGTCGTGTGTGTGTGGTGTGCGTGTGTGCGTGTGTGTGCGTGGTGCGTGCGTGTGTGGTGTGTGTGCGTGTGTCGTAGTGCGTGGTGCGTGTGCGTGTGCGTGTGCGTGTGTCGTTGCGTGTGTGTGTGCTGTGTGTGTGTGTGCGTGCGTGCGTGTGCGTGCGTGCGATGCCGTGCGTGTGTCGTGAGTGCGTGCGTTGGTTCGTCGTGTGCGTGTGTATTAATGAGCTCATTTCCACATTTCTATCGCCTAATCCCGAAGGAAGAATAACATCTACATTATTGCTGCTCGATTATTCAATGGAATCTTCAACTTCTTGTAAGAATCTAAATCGTGTGATCCCAGATCTGTGATTTCGAAAATAAATACCAAACGATGTGTTACACATTATTGACCCATAAAATTTATTAACCTCCATCCTTCAGTAACGAAGTGTAGCACTTCCGTCCATAATAACGTGCGCGCGCCATGGCGACCTCCGTAACACGAAACATTTAGACGTTCCTAAAATATGATAACGAAATATTTCCTTATGTTACAAAGACGGAAACCATGTTATTGGAGTAGATAATTCTACAATGTCTTGAAACACCAATAGAAAGTCAAAATTAGTTCGGCCTAAGTCAAAAATACTATACAGTTCAGTAGAATAGCCAGACCGAGACACTGTCTCGTCAACACTTGTTGCGTCCAAGTACAAGGTTTTTCAAGGTCAAGGTCATTGAAGTTACGTCAGAGTATATTCTTCTAATAGCTATGTCACTTTTAAATCACTTCCTCACTTCTATTAGGACATCTAAATTTGCCCTGCGTTTCAAGGTCAAGTGCACTGAAGGTGTGAGTAATCCCTTGAAATTTTTTAAGGTCACGCCCTTTTGGCGAGTAACTTTCACCAAACAATTCTTAGAATTCAGCCGAGTCAAGACCAAATGTTGATTCTTAGAAGTCAACTTTCAAGGTCAGGGGCATCATATTACAGTTCAAACAGATTGTCTATGCTAAAAGGTAGGTCAATTTTAAATGGTTCTTGTATTGGCTAAATGCTCGTCAAGGTCAAATTCTTGGAATTAGCGAAATAAGCATTCCCTATCAATGACTTGTATAACTCTTAGAAGTTATTACAATTCCTAGAAATCAATGGACATCTATAGAGATATCCCGATCTCCTTCGATCTTACCCGATCTTATACGATCTCATCCGATCCTATCCTAACTTATCCGACCTTACCCGATCTTGTCAGATCCTACTCTTCCAGTTCAATTCCTTGGAAATAAGCATTCCTAATCAATGAATTTTATAGCTTGGCTTTGGGCATTCGCGGATATCAACAGGGGCAATTCTTAGGAATATAAGCAGTTCGTGGAAATATGAAGTATGAGATCTATTGGTTAAATGCTCTTCAAGGTCAAATCTAAAAATAGGAATTAGGTCATCAGCAAGAAGGGGGTAGATGTGAGATGTAGAGAGGATGGAGAGGGAGAGGGGGAGAGAGAGGGAGGCTGTTATATTACTCTCCTGCTAAACCAGGCAACACCACATGACTTTGAGACATGACAACACTGTAAGAGTGAGACAGCTACCTATCATTCTTCCAAGAACTAGACTTCAATCTAGCGGATGCATCGGGAGCGGCTCTAATGAATTCTGTAATATCATCTCATTACTATACATCATAGCAAACCGAACTGATAGTCTAACTTTCTACGAGGTAAATGCAATTCAAACGGGAGTTTATTGATTAGAGTATTCACTAAACCACCACCACCTGCTTCCTACTTAGATGGATGAAGCAGGGTGCTTTTTATACCTAAATTTTAGATAATACAAAAACAAATCATAGTTATTACTATATATTTATTTAGTAAATGCTATACATTTGCTAAGCAGTACAAGAATACAATATCTCCATCGGGCATACAGTGTTATGAGAATTAATGTCATATTTAGCATTTATAACATCTTCAATGTCTTTACAAATATCATCATCAACTATGTAGGGTATCCATATATAACAGTGAACTTCTGGGTTTTGATAGTTCCAGAAATGATTTTATTGCTGCTTGCATGACTTTACTTGCTCGCAATTGCACTACGATTAAGCACTGTGTAGGAAATGATTCTAACGAAAGCACTGGGCGGGGACACTATTAAAACAGAATGTTATGTTTGTTGTTTTTCCGGCTGCACCAAAACTACTTAGGAACACACCCTTCGTGTCTAGCAGCGTTTTAAATTCCTACATTCGAGTTTCTTGTTTGAAATGCTCATAAAAGAGTTGAGCTAATACGCATTTAATATCATCCATTTCCATTACTATACGTTCAGTGTACTTAGTATTAAGTACTGCCACATTTATCACTTTATACTTCTTACATAGCTCGAGGTCACACAAATTCTTAAAGAGTGTGCAATAGGTACTTTGGTTTAACACTGCTACCTCCAGATTTGCTAACTGACTGATCTCAACACACAGCTCGCTGCCGTTTACAAAAGCTGAAAATTGTTTAGATTTCTAATACTTGTAATATGATACACTCAAGCTTTAGATTTTTTTAACCTTGACTCAACTACATAGAGCTGTGGATCAGAACCGGCGCACTCTCTCACACACCACTCTCTTTCTCTCTCACACACTTACTGCAATTATTGTATGGGCCAGGATCGGCCCTATATGATTAACGAGGGGTGAGCACGTACACGACTGACTAACTGATTTGACCTTCAATGCAAAATTCGTATACTTTGATGTAGTATCCTCATAGCTATATGTGCGACCTTGAATGAACAGCACAGAGCACTCTATTTCTATCTCATCAAAGACATTGTTCAAGACTTATTACAAATCTACGCATCTTTAACTTATACGAAAAACAACATATTTGCAACAACAACAATTAAAGTCTTTTTTTTAATCATACATCCTTTTCTAATTGAGAAAATATAATTAGTAGCTGACTAATAACCTCCGCATTGCTTTTCTTCTCCCTCCTCATCTTCAGTGGTATCCCTAACTTCTTACTCCTTAAAATCTAGAGTGAACTCTTCTAGTTGTGACGCACTTAACTTTCGTAATAAACAAGCCAAACGATATCGACCCTTTAAATACTTTTCACATAGTTTTACACCATTCTCATGTGTCTTTGCAAGTGCGTGACATTTCTCTTCTGTATAAAATCGTCCTAAACCAGATACTGCCTCATGATAAGCATCAAATGGCAATGCCGTCAAATGATGAGGTAAACGTTCCACGGCCGTTTGTGCATCTAGAGGTTTAGTCCACGATTCAGCTGTGTAGCACATCCACATATTGAATCAATTTTATTTGGACATTACTACTTAAATACGTTGACCACTTCCACATCTACCCCCTCCTTGCTAATGACCTAATTTTTATTTTTATATTTAACCTTGAGGAGCATTTAACCAATAGCATTCATACTTCATGTTTCCACTAACTGCTTGTATTTCTAAATATTGCCCATGCGCAAATTTAGCTATAAAATTCATTGATTAAAAATGCTTATTTTCAAGATTTTGACCTTGAAGAGTAGGACCGCATAAGATCTGGTAAGGTCGGATAAGTTCCGTTAAGATCGGATGATATCGGATAAGATCGGCTAAGGTCGAATAAGATCGGGATACCTCTGCAAGTGGCCATTGGTTTCTAGGAATTGTAATAACTTCTAAAACTTATACAAAAGTCATTGATCAGGAATGGTTACTTTGCTATTTCCAAGAATTTTACCTTGCCAATACAAGAACCATTTAAAATTGACCTACCTTTTAGCAAAGACAACAATCCATATGAACTGTACTATGATACCCCTCATCTTGAAAGTTGATTTCTAAGAATTAGCATATGGCCTTGACTCGGCCAAATTCTGAGAATTGCTTGGTGAAAATTCCCCGCCAAAAGGGCGTGACCTTGAAAATTTCAAAGGATTGCTCACACCTTCAGTGGACTTGACCTTGAAACGCAGGGCAAATTTAGATATCCTAATAGTAGTGAGAAAGCGAGTTAGAAACGACATAGCTATTTAAAGAAATATTTTGATGTAGGCAGTGTGTGCGTTTGCTTCAACGACCATGTACTTGGACGCAGCGAATTCGTTCGTGATTTGACCTTAAGCAAAAAAACACTCGTAGAAAAAGTATAGTAGAAAAGTGGATTAGTATCACCCTTGTATAAAGTAGCATATACCGCGCACCTTCAATGACCTTGAAAATTTTAATTGACTTTATCGCTTGAAACTGTGTGTGACCTTGGCAATTCTTTGACTTCGATGAAGGGAATGTGACCTTGCAAAACTTTGTACTTTCACATAGGCAATGTGCACGTGAGTTTCAATAACCTTGACCTTGAAAACCTTGTGCACAACGAATGTGTACGAGAAAGTCGATTAGTATAGGTCTAGCAATACTACTCACTCCTACTTCAAAACTATTACAGCAATTTAACGAAAATATGCCCTTTTTATATTTTCTTGTGGTGCATAAATGAACAAACTTTTCTTAAAATAGCCTTTTATAAAAACATGGCATGCACATAAAAATGCACCATTTAAATTTGAATTATTTACAAGAATGAAAAAACCAATGATCCCAAATGTGGAACGTTGGGTAGTGAAAGCACGTTTACTGCAGAGAAGCCCTCGGATCTTTCATTGTGTAGTTCCTAAATGTAAAATCATATCTTTGGATCTATTCTGGATCCAGAAGGTGGTCCCTCCCCCCCATAGTTCAAAATGAGAGTGAAACTTGTTTATTTTTCTAAGGATAGGAAAACTGATTTTGTATCAAAAAACCTTTTGCAAATGGGTACGTTGAAAGTGCTCACTATGTGTATCTTTGTAATAGTAATTTAAGCGTATAAAGTATAAATTTTTTTTTTTTTTTTTTAATAAAACGTGTAATTAGGTACAGTGGTGACAATCTGCAATATTGCTATTTCAAGTAGCTAATGATGGGTTTTACTTACTATTTGATTAATGTCTATTGCATCGTGTACATAGAATACAAATCAAACACATGTTCAAAGCTGTAGATATCTATAACAAGTGTTTACTTAGGATAAGTGCACTCTGAGTTCAACAAATTTCTGAATGCGTCAAACTTGTATACAGATACACGCTTTAGCTTAATACTGTTAAGTATGCAAGTATATTCAACAGTAATGCATTTTAAAGCCGCTCATATCTTTCTGTGATTTTCACAAAGGATTTATGCACACTGACGCTGGCAAACCAGTCGATTAGAAAGTATCTCTTAATTAATCTTGCAGTAACGTCCAATTTATCATCCTCTTAAATAGATGTCCATTCTTATTTGTACACATTGCGAAGTAGCTTCAGCGGTTGTTAGACTACAATATTATAGAGTAATTTTTCTCTCATTTCCTTTTCAAAAAATTAAAACTAACAAAGGAAAAACGTCATTAATATTCATTTGTAGCGTTCTGAGGAAACAATAATTATTGTTTTATGCCAGTAAAAGCACAATGCTGAAAAATGTACAAAGCATGGAAATGTTGTTTCATAAACTAGCTCCGGTTTATTAATAAAACTATGTAGTGTGTCAAAAGCAAACAATATCAAATTTCTCTTAGATCTGTCTAATAAGAACAGAGCTGTTTTTATTTAAAGTAGTTTCCTGTCAGAATGTAGTTAACACAGTTGTTCATTAAATGTATACTGAATTTATTATTAACTAATGTATATTAGCTTTTAATACCTTTAAAATAAGTTAAATGGTTTCCGAGTAAATTATTTGGAAACAATGAACAAGTTTACTGTTTGCATGGGTTTCACTAAAATTTGTTCTAAACTTGCTTTAGGAATTTGTTCCATAAGATCTGTTAAGGATATTAATTTTTTTTCTCTCTGTAGATGAAAGTAAACGTTATTTCCAACATAATTTGACTGTTTAACTAAATAAGATAAGTTGCAAATACTCTGTTAGATATTATTTTTCATTAGAACAAGCCATTTTTTTTTGTAGTGTTATCCCCATTGGTCAAAAAGGCAATAAGTCAATATAACGCCGTCCTATCAAAAGTAATTGTGCTGTGTGGGCTATTTAAGTAACGCATATAACGACCAAGTGTCATATTGAATTAATAAAGAAAATTCCAAGCGTCATGACAAGAGTATATACTTGTAAATTGTACCTTAAAAATAGTGCAACGGGAAAAAGTAATGGGAAACTTATCGTAATGGAATCAGATATACTTCAAGAACGTAACAACTTTTTGTGCGCATATTGAGTATGTATTTGGTTTCACACTGAATATTCCAAGACATGATAACGGCAAAACCTCAAAATTTAAAGTTGACTTATTGTGGTCTTACTTTAGACAAATTGTATAAAACAAATTTCAACTTTGATTAATCAGAATTCTGAAATCAAACACGAGTGAAACACAAACATTTTATGTGAAATGAAACACGACGTTGTAGCCAACAATAAGTTTTTCAAAAAATTTCTGCAGTTGCAAATTTCAGGTTAAGATGTCAAATTTATGTATCTAGATAAAACGTGGATTTATCAAAATGGTTCTAATATTCATCGTTAGATTGGACATCAAAATTAATCCATCCAAAATGAAAAATGACAGTGAAAAGTATACCATTTTTCATGCGGAGTGTTCGATGAACGAGGATTGGACTCGCCATAAAACTATGAATAGGAACCAGTATCAAGATTAGGTGACTAAACAGCTGGTTCCTGCGCTGCTTAAACTACCGGGAACCTATGTGGCGGTTATGGATAACGCACCGTATCATTCGGTGCAGTTAGACAACACACCCTTATCTTCTAGAAAAAAAATCAGCTACAAGAGTGGTTGATCAGGCACGGGTCGAAATTGAGGACTACCACACTCACCCTAGATTTCAATGGCCTGCTCCAGTGCAAAACAAGCTGAAATAGAGCATAAGCCTAAATGCTGTGTATTTTCAGTCAGCCCTCCCAGTTATGAAACTGGTGAAAGCTCACTAACAAATAATTTCAAATATCCACTTAGTGTAATAACAGCAAACTAAACAGCAAAGGGTTGCTGACGCAAACCGAACTTACACAAATAACTAAATAAATGGACAAGTACAGTGGCACAGGAAAATGAAAAATCGTGACTGTAGTGTTGGCAGTTCAGAGTAGTTGGTAGATAGTGAAGTGATATCGATTTTTAGCATTTCACTTTTTAGATTTAGTTTCTGAATTGAGAATTATTTTATTTTTTATTATGTGACCAGAAAACAGCTTTATATTTTCTTAGTTTGGTACGGTACTGTGATGTACATTCTAGAAACGAACACAGTGTTTATTGTTGAATTATAGTTTTTATTAATAAGCGTATTAATATATGCATGAACAAAAGTAACGTGCTGCCACTGCAAAACCTTGAGGTAATGTTAATTGAAAGGTTTAAAATGAAGACAACACTAGTCCATAAATATATTGCTCAAGAAGATAAAAATTATTAAGGATTTATATAAACCAACCTTCACTAGATGGCACACGTTTTGCTTAACTCATTAATTGCCATAAACGAAATATTTTACGCAATTGTATATTATGTTATTAGTGGTAAAAGTGATACTTTATGTGGCGAAGCTGAATGTTTATTTTGCCGAACGAAGTGAGGCAAATAATTTAGCTGAGCTACTTAAAATCGCTTTACTTCGAGTAACATATACTTTTTATCCGCAAACGTAAAACAACAAACGTAAAGATCGAAAGGAAAGATCAAACATAATTAGCAGGTAAAAGAATAAGATAATCAGGACGCTTTGCAAGTAAACGCTTTGCAAGTAATGAAACCATAACAACGCACATTTAATAAGCGCATTTGGTAAAAATAAAAATGCCTAGGCACAAAAATACAACTTTTACCCCATGTCTGAAAAGTAAAACTTTTACCTTTGACATTGAGTCATAAAAGTGACACTTTTGTGACGTTTGCGGATAAAACATTTTATTCTAGAACTAATATTGTTTGTATCGATTTATTTGTTTACCATTATTTTAATAAAAGCTTCCAGAGTTAAAATATTTTTCCAGTTTCTAAAAAGAATAGGTAAATATCAAGAATTAAAAAAAACCATTCATTTCGAACCGTCACGTTTGTCTTCTTTGTATCTGTGCCTAAATGGAAGGGTATTAGTAAACCTTATTTTTTTCATTGAAGAAATACCCCTTGAAGACTGGTGAATCCGAATATCTATATATAACTTTGATTTTGTAAAACTTTATACTCCATATTTGAGTTTAAAATTAGTGTTCCGTATACGAAAGATTCTTTCTTATTATTTCTTTTAAGATTGTGTTACAAGAAGGTTTATGAAATAATTACAGTGTGAATTTACTTCTTCTCGTGTTTGCTTTGTATATTTTATGCGTAATGACGGCTAAACATAAAAATAATATGGTAAGTATTCTAGCAAATCAATTTTTCGATAAAAATAACCCTTAGGAATTTAGACTAGGGATAATGATAGCAAACGGCCAATGACGTTGAAAGAACTTTACAATGCATTGAAAATGTATCCGATAACGAAATTGATATTGTTTATGTAACACCCGACGTATTACACATGAAGGGGATGTCGACGATGATGAGATAGGTGGCAGTGATTTTCTTGCTGACGTTTCAGGAACTTTTGAAGTATTTACCAAAAACGAAGGCGATACAGAAGACGCAGCATAACCGGTAACAACAGAAAAGCTCGAACAAGTCTAACTATGACGAAAAAATCCGAATTAAAACCTAATTAGACAAGAAATAGACCGAAACACCCTTTGTAAGGTTGCGTTGACGCACCCTGTATGTAAGATGTTATAATGACGTGTATTACGTGTTTTGAGTACGGGTGTATTGAGTTTGAACGAGAAAAAACATTTTTTGTGTATATGAATAATGTATGTGGGTGGGTGATACGCCACTGGAAATTTAGGAGAAATATCATTCAGTATGCAGATACGTGTATTTGAATGTTATAGAGACATTGGTGTTGGAATAAATAGATTCTAATGAACGTAAATGTGAAGAGAAATTTCTCGATGGGACGATAATGTTTGCTACTGTTGACTGCTTAATAAGAAATGGAATGTTGGAGGATAAAGGAGTAATCTTTGCCAAAAGATGTAAATGTATAAGTGTAGAATATTTTAGAAAATATGTAGAGAAAGATTTGGTATGTTTAATTGTTGATTATAGAAAGTTCTCGTAATGTTGTGCAATCAGTTTTGAGAATACATGTAAGTATATGGGATTTGAGACCTTAGACTGTACTTATTTTTGCAAATGTTGCGGAAGGAGGACGAGCGCATGTGAGAGATAAACGTTGAAAGTTGTGTAATGGTCCAGAGTGGCCACTGAATGAATGTGATGACGAGAAATGCCTTCTCCATAAAGTAATTGTAAAATTTACAGGTAAGAACAAACATGGCGATGTATAGTAGTTACAAGCGTGTTTGTACAGAGGGTAGCATCAGTCGGCACTAAGAAAGTTTGAGTGAATACCATTGGTGAATATAGCAAGGAAGTCAGACATGTTTAAAGATGGATGGCTTAAGGTATAAATAGGAAAGTCAGAGATTGACGGGTTGCTTGTTGCTTTTTGTTTTTTGGTGAAAGATCGGTGGAAGACGCGCGCGCGAGGTGAAGTGTGGAATCAGAATGGGTTGAGTTGGAGTTATATTTGTGAATAATATTGAAGGCAGTCATTGTTTAAACAACTGCGTAACCCGAAAGGGGATGAATCGTATAAGACATTCATAAATAAAACAATTAATAAAATTGAGATTGAAGATAAAATCAGTTTATTTTTCTTCAAGAAAAGGTGCGTAAGCAGATTTATAACAGGATAACAGTTGTTACGTTATAGTGTTGAGTGCGGCGCGTGAGCTTGTAATGATCTTTAGTATAAATTATTTATGGGACCACCTTTAAGTGAACGAAATATTCGTAGTAAATTGAGCCAATGTTAAAGTAATTTTTTTTATGACATTAAAAGTTTATTTGTGTTAAGGAAGGGCTAAATTGTCCTAAAGGTTGCGAGAAACTTTTAAGGGGCAACCCAAATGTGTACAGAGTATTACGGGTTATTGGAGTAATAACCTCGTATAGTTGGACTAATCGCGAGTACCGAAAGGAATAAGTGTTTGTGGAATTGTGAAGTACTTGTTATGTGCCTTCAGGCTATCTAAGGAATACAAATGGACTACAAATAATTGGTTTACGGAAGAAGAAGAAAGAAAAGCGTAGGATGAATGGACAGTCTTTAAGTAAGAATTACTTTAAGAACGTTAAAATTCAGTTGAACACGATTATCTTTTCTTTGGTTAGTGTTATTTGCGTATTGTTGTGTAATTTTTTTATTTAATTAATTAGTGTTGAAGGAAAAAGATAATCGATCTCGAGTTATGTTGTATTGGCTGTTTTAGTAGTAAGAATTTTGCAGAAACGCAAATTTGTATTGATAGTGGTTTCTCAACCACGCTGGTGTAGTGTATGTAAACATTTGTTTATTATTCTGTGCAGGACAATATATATATTTATCGTTAACTTTTATTTTGTTGTTTATTTAGCCAGTTATGAGATACATTTGTGACGTTTACTTAATTGGTGACCTAGTTTTTGACAAGTTAAATGTAGACTTTGCATATTTTGGTTTTAAGATTAATGAACAACCTGAAAGGTTATATTTGCTAGGTTAATTTCAAAAGAAAATTTTCATGTTAGTGGTATTCTAGATGTACAGGGTACAATCAGGAAGTTTGTGACGACCCGTGTATTTCAGTTTTTTTTTATGCATAACTGTTGGTTACGTGAATGCAGTTAAATCTGAATGATCAATTTTGTTTTGGAAATTTTGATTTACGAGGTGTATTCAAAAAGTTTCTAATAACCTGGGTAGTACTAAATATATTTGAGTTTGAGTTGAATTGTTTGGGACGAGTGTTTGTTTTAGGACCCTCGTGTAAGAGTTTACTGAGTAAGCACAATCCTACTTTCCACAATCAAGTAGGGTTAATTAAAACCCAGCTTAAGACAATTATTTTAGCAAAGTTTCGATTGTGGTGGCGCCCGGTGTTTAAGCATATTAATCATTCATTTTACTTCTTATTTCGACCACGCCCATCTCCCTGTTAGCTGGCTTGGCAACCCGCTTACATTAGTAAGCATACACGACGCCTAGTGCGGTTTGGACGTGTAACACCTTCACAGCATGTATCTAATGAACAAGAAAATGCCAGTCTAAAAAAAAATGTTGATGGTATGGCCTCACTGGACATATTTTCTCTTTATTTTGATGAACTACTGGAGAAAATAGTAAACTATTCTGTGAAATATGCAACTGGAAATAACCGACATGAATTCGAATTTAACTTGGTTGATCTGAAAAAGTTTTTGGGAATTCTTATTCTGTCAGGGTACACACACTACCTCAAACGGATTTATATTGGTCTGCCGATAAAGGTCAAGGAATTCCACAAGAGAAAGATCATGTCAAGGAACCGATTTCGCAAAATAAAAAAGAATCTTCGTACGTCTTCTAAGGATAGTTTACACAATTTGGAATATTCAGGGATAACTGGTCAATTGACGAAGAAATGGTCCCTTATTTTGGTTGACACTCAACAAAAATGTTCATTAGAAGCAAGCCGGTGATACTCGGATTCCAGATTTGGTGTTTAGCATCTCTTAGTGGTGGTTTACACAAATTTGGACCATACGGCGGTAAGAATACTAGACTTATTGACTTAGGGTTGGGGTTAGGAGCTCACGTTGTCCTACATTTTTTGCCAGTTGTAAACACTCCAACCGCCCACAAAATTGATTTTGAAAACTTTTTACGGGATTTCCCCTTCTAAATAGTTTAAAAGAAAAATGATTTTCGTGAACAATTCGAGATAATCGAGTACCTACCTGCGTTTAACAAGCAAATAAATCTTTAGCCAAAAGAGAAAGGCGTTATTATGACACTATATTTGATTCACGATTGGGTGTAACTTTAGTAACTTGGAATGATAATTCTACTGTGACCATTGCAACGAGTATTGGAAGTGTCGAAACTACATTAAAAGTGAAACGATAAAGCAGAACTGAGGAGAAAGACACTGTCACTGAGCACCTAAACGTAATCGCAGATTACAACGCCAGCATGAGTGACGTTGATCTGCATGATAATAGCGTGGCACACTATCACATAAGAGTTCGTGGTAAAAAGTGGTGGTGGCCTCTTTTTACTAATCTAATTACAAGTGCTTTAGTTAATTCTTGGAAAATACATACTTTAGCCTGCAATGAAAATAAGATGTTGCAACTAAACTTCCGTTCAAACATGATAAGGTATTTGATGGGTGCCGAAGCTAAAGTATCTGTTCCAGATGAACCATGTTGTTCGAGAAACATAGGCTTAGGTCGGCCATCAAAATTCAGTCTTTCTCTAGAAATTCGATACGATAACGTTGGAGATGTCATTATAAACACAAAGAAAAACGGAGAAGATGTAGAGTCCGCCACAATTTTTTATGTAAAAAATGCCAGGTTCATTTACATTCGGAGTGTTTTGCCAATTTTCATACCAAATAAGATATAATTTTTTTTTCTTACTGCAAAAATGTGTTCCTGTATGTTACTGAGACTGGGTTATATGTAAAAAACGATAAAAATTAACAATTTCAATGTTCGGCGTTTAATGGGTTAATAAAATTAAATATTAGTTTTACATATACATTTTGCCTTCTAGTTTACTTTTGTGAAAATCTGACAATGAGATGTGAATTGTTAGGGCGGGTTTGAAAAGCATTGATTTAAAAAATGACTATAACAGATTCTGCTCGATAAAAATTATAGTTCATGTGTATTCTCCTATAACTCTCACATAAATTATCAGATTAAAGTTTTATATTAGATTCAAAAACTATTCATAGATGTATAATCAATCGCGTAAGGGTAGTATAGAGATATATAAATACAATTTTCAGAATTAGGATTAGTCGACGCGAATCTGTCGTTAAACGAAATCAACTTAAAACCTAATTTTAACTTTTAAAACTTACAGATTTCGCACTGTCAGTTAATAAACAGCGTTAATTAAAATATATTTGTCATTAAAACTTGCGTAGAAAATTACTAATGTTTGATAAAAAGTATAATATATATTTATTTCGCAATTGAGTGAACAATTACAAAAGTGTGAGGTAAGCTCAACGCATTACTTACCGTTTCCGTAATACATGCAGTCTAGCAAATAGTTGCAAAATTACTTTACTGATAAAAATTCACAATTGATCTGATATAATTGGCAATTCAGAAGTATTATTTAAATTGTGTATAAACTGCAAATAATAAAATAAATAAACAATTTAAGTAAGCGTAAATTATATTAAGATGACAATGCAAACTAACACTGTGAAACAGATATTTACTTAAATTTTACACAGATGTGTGGCAGTTATTATCTGATTTAAGGATTATAAAGCGTGCCCTAATAGAACACGATCTTCCAACCTACAAAGTGGAAATTGAAAGGAATAATTTTATTAATAATCATTTTTGGGATAGCTACGTAACCCCTTTTTTAATACGTTCATAACGAATATAGGCAACGTTCTAAGAACAAAAACAATAATCTATGTAAGACGTCTAAATTTTCGTGCCAGATAGAGGTTAACAGACATCTAGATGATAACTTAAATACTATTTAGTTAACTTTTACAGCATTTTCGCTTCATATTCAAATACCTTACATAAAGAAGTTATGTGAAATTAAATTATATATAAAAATCTCTCCACATTTATTTATAAAATTAATGATTATTAAGATATTGAAAAAACTCACTTAAATACCACATTAGGAATTTTTTTAGCAAAAAATTACGCCTCGTATTAAAAAACTACGTAGAACATAACTAATCGATATGGTTAACACCATCATGTGGCTATTCTTATACCTTAGCAAAATGCATCTGCTTCAGAAATATTTGCTAAAAACCCAAAGCTGCCCCTAACAAACGCAACTGGATACCTCACTAAACCTAATCAGCCCCAGGACAAATCAAATGAAGGTTAAATACAAAACTTTAAGAATGTACGTGCTATGATTCTGAAGTTACCGTAGATACCATCACACATCTACATACATATGCACGCCTTTACGCACGCCAGCACCCATGTACACACGCGAGCACTAACGCACGCATACTCAGATACACACAGCGTGCACACACACACACACAAACACACACTAACACACAAAACGCACAGAAACACACACACACACAGACACACACACACACACACACACACACACACACACACACACACAGACACACACACACACACACACACACACACACACACACACACACACACACACACACACACACACACACACACACAACAACCACACTCACACTCACACACTCACACACATCACACACATACACACACACACACACACACACACACACACACACACACACACACACACACACACACACACACACACACACACACACACACACACACACACACACACACACACACACACACACACACACACACACACACACACACACACACACACACACACACACACACACACACACACACACACACAACACACAAACACACAAACACACAAACACACACACACACACACAACACATCACGCACACGCACGCACGCACGAAGGCGCGCACGCACGCACGCACGCGCGACGAACACGCACGAACGCGCGCGCGCACGCACGCACGCACGCACGCACCACACACAAAGAGAGACAGTATAACCGATCTTGACTAAACTGTCAAGCATTGTAAAATGATGTAATAAGTCTATTTAGCGGTAGTAAAAAGTCATTTGCATGTATTATTCTCGCCAGGAAGGAATCACTGCGCCATTAGTTTATGAATCCAAATTGTTTATACTACCTTCTCATATCATAGCGTGTTTGAAAAAATAAGAGAAACATACTTGAAGTGCATTTGACACAATCGCCATGTCATTGATTAGTTTGAAGCAATGAAAAAAGAAATAGAATACGCGTTGGTATTGTTTAACATGCATTTTAATTCTAATTTGGCTAACGCGTAATATTATCACAAAACCTCACTATCTTGCATTCAAGAGGTAGGTAATATTTATTTTTATTTCACTAATGTAATCGCAAAATTACAGCGTGAGGCAACTCCTTTGGCTATATCTGTGACCACAGTGAAGAATATCAAGTCTCACAGTAGATATAATCCAATTTTTCCAGTTCATTTATACTTTTTAGTTCCCTAAAAAGTCAACATCAAACATTGGAATTAATTCCAATGCTGTACATGACCGCACAGTTATAAGCAAATTAAACTTTTTATAAAAATGTTTCTTTATTTTAATTGCAAGTCTTATTTCCATGTTTATCCATAAACAAGTTCACTCAATGAGGCAGTAGCAACGCTCGGGAAGTTCAAATAGGGAATCCTAAAAATTCGATTATTTTTAGCTATCGATTATATGTAAGTGTTTTAACACCAACTTACACGATATTGGACATACATATTTACATAAACTTGCTGCACTTAGTATTTTTTGAATATAAGTACTCATATATTTTAACCATTAGTATAAAATATCCACGAGAGCTCTATTTGTTCTGTATTGTAAGTGTTTCCTAACTCTCAAATTCGAACTTGGTACCTTTCACTTACAAGTCTGACACCTTCACCGCTGAGCCACTCAGTAATCCAATATGTATTTTTTAGAACTTATATTATATTTGTTGCTCACCATAATCATTAATACATTAATTGTAATGAACAATTTTCTTCGATTTTCAAAGTAAACGTTGGTTTATTTTACAGTGTAAATTTTGAATAAATAGTATTTATAAAGTATTATTAATTTTATTAAATACATAATTAAAAAGTGTACCTCGAGTAGGATTTGAACCTACGACCTGTACTTTGCTAGTATTTAATGTATTTAATAAAATTAATAATAATTTTTATTTACGTATTTACCTTTGAACTCATTCGTTCATAACAAAAACTTATAATAAACAGTATTTATATTTATAATCATATGGACACCTGTAACTGCAATACTGCCATCTCGGAAAAGAGTAATTAATTAAAACAAATTATTACCGAAATAATTGGAATCCGTTTTTTAATATTAACTCGTACTATTGTAGGTGATGGTGGCGAGGATAGTGTATGCAGGTTATAAGGTGAAAAGGAAAGAAGGTGATTAATTAGTAACGAAATTAGTCAAGTTTCACAAGATATTGCAACATTGTGTATATATTGTCTTCTTTAGGAATACACCGTAAGTACACTAGTGACGTGTTGTGCGTTCAGGAAAGAAACTGGTATTAGATTATTATCAACTAAGAAAATTTTAGAATTTTAAAGGAAAGGCAAATATAAAATTTATTTTTTAAACTTTTTTAACGAATGTATATAACTACAAACATTATTTAATGAATTTTTTAAATTGTAATGCTAAATATGAAATTTTACTAATCAGTAACATTATTTTACCTTTATATAGGCTTTTATTCATTTTAGTACCAGAATAAAGTAAATGTTTTCTTTATATTAAATTTGGAATAGTACCCCTAGACTAAACTTAGTTTATTTGACTATCACAAAATTCTAGATTGTATGCGAATTGCTTGTATTTAACGTATTTATTTATATTTTGACTTTAGCGTATTTCATTTAATTAATTAATCACTGACTCTTGGCATATTTGTTTATGGTGACAAATAAATCTAAATTCTCATTATATTTAGTCAATTTCTTTAAACCGAAAATGTGTGTTACACACTGTAATGCCACCATCATTGTACTTTTATATTGTCCTCGGTTTGTTGCTCAGGTCGGGATTAAAGAATATCACTACATTGTGAATAACTGACGAATGAGTCTTGGCCGGTTATAACAAATTTATTTGGTTATAATAATGTAAAATAAAACAAACTCTAAACAGGAAACAGTAACATAAACAAACTAAACTAAATATTGAATAATTAAATAAATTGAAAACTAATAATTCGATTCGGGTGATCCCTGTATTGGAATACTACAGGACGCCGCTGGCTGGGAAACTATGTGCATTAGGATCACCCTCTATGTATAATTCTGTTAAATAGGTAATTAAACAGATGTTTAGTAATGTGCGAAAATGGTTGATTAAATGATGAACAGGTGCTCTAAGTGTAATTACATGTGGGTGACCTGGAGTCAGGCTTACAAAGGGATTATTTACAGGGATTATATGCAGGTAGGGGTTGTTATAATTAAATCGGTAATTAGGGTGGTTGTCTGGAATGCTGGAAGTAGAGCAATTATATACATTTCGAAAGGACCTTCCGATGGGTACGTGGGGAACTGTAATAGCGTCGTCGGAGTCTGAACTGCCGTCAACGTTTACAGGGTTTTATGAGTGTGGGTAGATGTACCAGTAGTAGACGTAGTTAACTGGTCGGGGCCTAATCTCCGTTTAATTAAGTACCCTTCGTAACTTGTCATCTGGTGCTCGTCTCGGGGCGATTCACCTCCATGACGCTAGCATAAATGACGTGGCTTTTCTATTTTTTCCACGGGTATTATATGGAAGGGGATGGTTATTGGCGTTGAAATAGTTAGCTTTACATGGCAGCACCTCCGCAAACTAAGTACCTCGTACCTTTGGCACGTTTAGGCACCTTGCTCGGGGCTGGTGACCTAAAAGAATGTTTTGCCTACTAAGTGCGGAATAAATTGATACAGGATGCTGGGCAGGATTATGATCAGGCTAGTGTTATTGAGAACAGGTCAGTATACTAGTTGCTATTCAGAATCGTCTGGTTGCGGCACAGTATAATATTGCAGGTACAGGAAGGATTGGATGTGAGGGAGAATGAATGAAATGCTTGTGATGATTGAGTAATGAATCTCTAATTCTAACTCTGTATGTGCTAGGGGATCTGGTATTTACAGGTAAATGGGATGGAGTGGGAAACGAATGGAAAATAATAGAGCAGTTGTAGAAGAAAGTTGGAAATAAGTTTTAATAGGAAAATTTATTTACAAGGATAGGAAAATTTATAGTAAGGATTTTCAGGATCATTACAACACTATTACATGTATTAATTAA
Organism: Vesta saturnalis; assembly: GCA_036346205.1. Lineage (NCBI taxonomy): Eukaryota > Metazoa > Arthropoda > Insecta > Coleoptera > Lampyridae > Vesta > Vesta saturnalis. Next base: position 6,841,191 of record JARFJB010000534.1, read on the forward strand.
TTATTTGGAATTAGATCAATTACTTCAACAATTCCAAACTTAGATTGATATTTATTATTTATAGTTTAACATTCACCAAAATTTTATGTATAACAAATGTACTTGAGTAACCATATAGGCTAAACTGTAAAGATGAATCTAAAAAATAACTTTATCAACCAATTTTAAGATAGATCTATTTAAATTACCAATAGCCCCTAATATTATAGACCTTTTTTAAGTTTAGTTGTTAAAAATATAGGTTTTTGCCATAAATTTTAATTGAGAAAGGCCATATCACAGTTTAAATTGAAAGCATCGTATCTAGTATGGACAAAATTTAAATTTTACTCAAGTTTGTATGTGGGTGTATCCATACTTCATACTGGAAATAGGTGTTGACTTTGTAAAAATAACATTCACACGACAATAATAATTTTTTTTTATTATTTCGATAAATTGTACAAAATGATTTCCACTATGGCGGTGAGTGGTTAGTTAGTCTAATAACAGCTCGCAACAGCTGTTATTAATATCAAGCTGTTTGGCATTTAGTGACTACGGAGCATTTGGTCGGTTCACAAGCATTGTCTATGCTGTCAGTGAATTTCTCAGTGCATCAATTGACAACCCCGGTTTTTATGACAATTTTTCATGTTGGATCGCTACACAGGCAAGATGTTACAGTTTACTGTGAAATTTCGTTACAAGGCGAGAATGAAATGTTATTACGCTCAACAATTTTGTAGCAGAACAACTTTAAACCTTCTCCATCTTCAAAATTTTTGATTTCATCCCATACGGCCAAAACGTCAATGCTGACTATTCGACATCTCTTTAGAAACCACGTAGTTTCACGATTTAGCGACATTCGTTGGCTCCACAATTCCCCATATTTGTCAGTGTGCGATTTTTCCTGTCAATTGCTGATTTGAAAAAAGGTTGGAGTAACTGCAACTTCCAAGGAAGTGTTTCAAGGTGCTGTGGAAAATTTCATAGGTCGCTTTCATGAATGCATTTGCTTGAATCGCTACCCACTTATGGACATAATTTTAAGAAACATTGCATTATGATGGCATGTAGTTTTCTTTTTGTTTTAAACAGTAATAGTTATAAATTCATTATTCTTTCTTTTTCGAGTTACTTTAAAACATTTCCGTTTCCTTGTGTCACCTTCTATAACCTTTAGGTAACTAAAAATTCTTCCTTGTTAATAAAAAGACATGGGATAATTCAATTTCACTTATAGGTTAGTTTAATGTAAACAATGCCTGACTTTAACTTTCAGTAGATTGTAAAGTGAGGATGAAATAATAAAGGATTGTGTAAGATCATATTTGTTGAACAGCTTTACAACAGGAAATTAATTGCTTTAACCCACATTTAATTAAATTCTTATGGATTACGTTATACATGTACTGTGAAATGCTGCCAACTACTTCGCTACACCTAATGCTATCCTAATCACACGTATACAGCTTGATTCAATATAAGTCGCACTATTGCTAGGTATGTTGCATTTAGATGTAAAGAGTTGACGAAATTGGCAAAGTTGTCTAACATTTTACGCTGATTTAAAATCTGTTCAGAAAACCGAAGGCACAACGTTTTTCCGAGATAATTGCAAAAAGTATTCTACTTATATTAAAATGCACTCAGAAATGCATACATATAGCCCCAATTTACATTATTGAAAATAAAATTCTTTATATTTTAATAAAACAAAATTTTTAAATTAATATTATTAACTTGCATTCATTATCGCGCTATTCTTTGTTAAGTTTGCATATTGTTTATAATTTAACATAATCATTGTATTCCTGATATAACTTGATGTTGTTTGCTTTATGACAACAGCAGAAATACCGTGTGAGTTGCTTCCCTAATCAAATCAGCGTATCGTGCAACAAAATATCTCACTTTTTGTTTATTTTACTATCACTAGTTTCTACTACTACTACTACTACTACTATAAACTATGAACATGTGTTTGCCGATTTTATCAAAATCTTCTCAGGTCACGCACACGCATACGCACACGCACACGCACACGCACGCGCACGCGCACGAACACACGCACACGCACACACGCACATGCACACGCACACGCACACGTACACGCACACGCACAGGCACACGCACACGCACACGCACACGCACCCGCACACGCACCCGCACACGCACACGCACACGCACACGCACACGCACACGCACACGCACACGCTCACGCACATGCACGCACATGCTCTCGAACACGCACGCGCATGCTCACAAGCACACGAACTTATACACGCTCACACATACACACACGCTCAGGCATACACACGTGCACATGCACACACACACTCATACATACGAACATCATTCACAAGTTGGTCTCAAGTGCGTTAGAATATTCCGGTACGTAAGAAAAAGCAAATAAATCGATGTAAATTTTTTTTTCAAACCAGATCACGCCTTCGTTATACAGGGTGTCCCAAGATATTTGGACACATTTTGATCATGAATGCTGCCTAAACGGAAAACGATAGAAACGTGTAGTTTTCACTGGTGTACTTGATTTAGCCCAAAGTTTTATTTTAGCTATAAAATAATTTTTTCACACGAATACAAAGTGTTTTAAAAAAATTGCCATTGTTTAAAGCGAAAATAATGAAGTTTTTTTAATATAACACCCTGTATATTTTGCTGTCATCTTGAAGATGTATTCTTCTACTTTCTAAAAACGTATAATATGTTACTATTTACTCCAAAAACAAAATAGTTATGTAAGTTTTTATGCACCGGCTGCATACATTTTAATCAGCACAGTCAGATACAATTTGCCAAAAGTTTTAGGTTTTTTAAATGAATAACCCAGTACATTTAGACAATAGTACCTTACATAATACTTTTTTTTACAGTGACATCATTGACCTCTTCCAGAGCCCTTTGAATCCGAGCAAGGGCATATTTTTATAATTTTTGGTTTAGAAGCATTAATCAGCAAAACGTATATCTAACCTACGTGTATACAGTAGGTGTACCTATATAAACTTATATAACTCTTTTGTTTTTGGAGTAAATAGTACCATATTATACATTTTTATAAAGTAGAAGATTACATCTTCTAGATGACAGCAAAATATACAGGGTGTTATAATGGCAATTTTTTTAAAACACCTTGTGTTCGTGGGAAAAAATTATTTTATAGCTAAAATAAAACTTTGGGCTAAATCAAGTACACCAGTGAAAACTACACGTCTCTATCGTTTTCCGTTTAGGCAGCATTCATGATCAAAATGTGTCCAAATATCTTGGGACACCCTGTATATGAGACGTGATATGTTAGGAAGGTAATAAAGAAATCCTTCCCAAAACACGAATTTTGGGTCATTTGGTTGAAACCGTAACTAAGCTTTTTAGGTTATTACAGCGAATGGGCTAGAAGTTTTTTCACCAGTTATTCAACTTTCAATTTTTTTTTAATTTATAGTGTATCATGAATATAACTGTAATGAAAGAAATCTTATTCATTAACTACGCGAATGTAAATAAATTAGTCTCTTTAAATCGTAAACTCTACCGTTTAACACACAAATACGGTATCACGCCGTGGGCCACCTATAGTTTTCACATTTCGCAACTTTGCACTTAAAACAGTTCTTTAATTATTCATATTTCCCATTTTAATCTTCACTAGTAATATTCATAGTACGTGATACGTTAAAATGATTAATGGCTTAACATAAAGTACGTTTCCGAAAATATACTTAAAGTAGTTCTCCACATTCATTGCTAGTTGACACGCGTTGAACGTTATTTGACATCTCCAGACGTTCTTCTATTTGTACGGTGTTATTGCTCAATAAGTCCCCTATAAAGGCTACTGAAAAATTCTCCGTATCATAAATAAGCACCTCAATGTTATAGTAAAATCCTACATTAAAACAAAATAATAAAATCGGTTAGAGACATAAAAATAAAGAGAAAATGTATTAAAATACTTACCTTTTTTGGATTCTTTAATGGTGTGTTTTAAATTATACAATCTAAACGTGTAACAACCCTTTTTGAGTTGTATTAAAATATACCTTAATTTAAGGTCTTTCATTCGTTCTGTTGTAAATATAAGGAAAATTTTAATTATTGAAATATAGGTATGTGGTGGGCAACTTAATTTGCATATCTTCTTAAGTGCATACTTCTTAATGGTTTACACTACTTCTTTAAATTATTTTTCTGATCATTTTATTCGCGCATTACGTCATCGTGACTTAATTCTTTGCGCAAATCCTTTGGCGCACGAGTACATCATCTAACTTCCAAAGCCTCCATTTCTTTACTTCCTGATGAATGTTGAAGCAGGAAGCTTTGTTGTTTTGGTTTTCCACCTAAATTTTAGTGAAAAATGCCATTAATTTGATGGTGAGATATCTTTTAACGCATTGTAATAAAAATAAAACATTTGCTCTTTTCAGGCACTTTTATTTTACTTCAGTTTTTTTACTGTTACTTTCATTTTTACTTTGATTACATTGTAAATACGCATTTAATTCTACTGTAGCGTACGCTTTCATTTTATGATTGCAATTTTTATTTGAAAATTTCAAAGAATACATTAAACGGATTATTCCATTTAAAGAAGAAATTTATAAGGATAATTCTAGTTTTGGGTGTAGCTGATAACATAAAAGCATTGTTATTGCAATAAATTGCGCAACATTACACAAGGATTACGTCATCTTAGTTTTCAATTTCAGCATCATTTTTTATAATACCAGGGATCCTCAAGAAGATTTTGTATATTTAGTAACAGGTATTTAATGTTTAATGATTTTTTAGTATTTTAAGGTTTTTACAATTAGTTTTTAAGATATATTTCACTTCATATATTTAATAAACATAGTTTCTATTTTTTATTGTTTTACATTTGAATAAATTTTAGTGTAGAACTCGGTTTAGTTGTTCCGAGTATAATTTAAAAGATAACTTGGCGCCCGAGGTAATTTTTATTAGTATTACATTTCATTGTTCAGTGGAAAATAACACAGCAGATTTTTTAGTAATCAAGCAAATCAAATGAATCGGCCCACATTAAACTACCGACTGGGACAACGGCATTATTTGTGGTAAATGGTTAGTATGCCCTGTTAGTTTAACGATTTGTGTTTTTGGAGAAGTTATTACATTATTTCTTTATTAAATTTATTACACCATTTACACCACTTATTTCATAAACGTTTCGATAACACTTGCAGTTATCTTCGTCAGTAGCAATATCTGTTAAAATTGTTAAAGATGTAAACAATTTTGTCAAAGTTGAAAAATTAAAACATAAACATCAGCCTGCTATCAACATAACAGTTTGAGAAACGTGTAAAGCCAACTATATAATTAAATTTTAGTAAAGAACAACTAGGTGATTAAAAACTAAATATTGTTAAACTGTGTGAAAAATCAGAACTTTCTCTAACGGCGAAAGCTGACAATGAAAAATGTTAGCCAAAAAAATGTATAGTTATTGTGCGTACTTGTTTACGTTATCATTGAAAAAGGAAAAGGGAATTTACACTTTAGTTATCACTAAATAAGCTGGCAAGTAGGTTTAATCGAACGTACTAACAGACATTTACTTTATGACGGAACGCTTAGCTTTGAAAGTCCTTTGATGGGTAAAAAAAACAGTTTTTTTGGAATTAATGAATGAACGTTTAGATAATAATGTAGTTATTGAACAATTTGAACATGGCTTGACTGGTTTTTAAGCGTAAAAGGGCATTTAGTGCCGCCAAAGACAATTGCAATACTGTTGCAATCAAATCAAATCATACACCAAATTTTTACAATTTTGTAATAAACAGAAAGCGGTCGAAATTTATAAACAAACAGAAGGGGCCCTTAATGAACGAACAGGTTTATCTTATAGACCCACCTTAAACACACAATTTGAATATAGAATTATTATTTACATGAAGTTTGCTGTTTCACCTTAATGATTTGTTTTCACAACTAGCTGTTACAACAATATTACTATATTTTTCTTAATTATGAAACATGTCGTATTTAAACTTGTAGAGAAATAAACATATATAAGAAATTGTGGAATTATATTGCATTTAAAGCATTAGTGCTATTTAACTAAAGTAGTTATTTAAAATCTATTTATGATTGTGAATCTATTTTCATAGTTATCGGTCATATAATTTAATAAATACTATATTACACATTTATTTCACAGTTGATTGAACAATTAAAAGTTTGTGTGCGAAGCTCAATGCTCATTACCAGAAAATCAGTTAAAATGTTGGAACCTCGCAATTGATCGGACATTGGTTAATAAAAGGTATTGCTTTAATTACGGGTGCAACTTTCATTTGCCCTCGGTTTGCTTGTCAGTCGGTTTTAAAGACTGTCACTGCTTTGTGAATAGACCTAAGGATAAGTCTTAACAGGTTATAACAAATTTATTCGGGTATAATAACATAAAATAAAACAAACTGTAAAAATAAAATAATAAAATAAACAACCTTAATTAAAGATTGAAAATAAATTGGAAACTACAAATGATTCTGGTGGTCCCTGAAAGAAAATATTATGACACGCCGCTAGCTAGTGAATTCGGATAGCCCTCTACACTGCAAAATATGAACAGCTGTTTTAGTAATGTGTGAAATTTTCATAACTAAAACGGTTAATTACAATAATCAGGTGATAACAACAGTGTAATTAAATGTGTGTAGTTTGGAGTCAGGCTTACAAAGGGATTATTTACAGGTGAGTGGGGTATTTGTATTTATAATTATGCATGAAAGTTAGTGTGCTGATTATACAAAGCTTCCGGGTAGTAATTGTTTATTTCAATTCAATGAATTGAACTCAGGTTAGGAATTGTGAATAGGTAATAATTATTATTACAATACTTATAAATAAAATCATAACTGGAAACAGGGGTTATATACAGGTCAGGTCGGCAACGTTAAAAGGGTTAATATGGTAGAATCATTATCCTCGCCAACAGTGTTTACCGCTACGTCATCACATACAATCGTATGGTTTAATACGAAAAACATGAGCCTCAATTATTTTCGATATAATAAATTCTGATTAGAAAACATATCCCCGATGGCAGCATTTAAAACTGCAGAATTTCAAAGTACAATTACGTATTTATTGTGATTTATTTTGTAAAAATTAGGGAACGCTGATTATCGTAATGATAAAGGTTGAGAAACAATATCCTGTAAATGAAGGTTATGAAGTATTAGTCAAATGAGAATTAAATTCATATGAATATAAAACAAACTGACTTCGCGTTTATAGATTTACTCGTTCTATTACATTTGCTTATTCAATACCGTATGTGTCCTTATTTAATTCACTGCTTTATATGAGAAGTAAGTATAAACGAATTGGATAGCTAAATTCATAAATTAATGACGTAGCGGTAAACACTCCTGGCATGGCCTAACCTCCGTGTAATTAAGTACTTCTCCCAGCTCATCATTTAGTACCCATCTCGGGGCGATCCACCACCAATAGGATAGTACAAGTGACTTCGCTTTTCTCATTTGGCCAGGAGTCTTACCGCGAGAAGGAGATAATTCGAGGCATTGAGATATTTAGTTCTATAGGACATGGCCTCCGCAAACTAAGTACCACCAAGAATATTTTACGTAAAAGTGTGCGTAGATGAGTAAATGCGAGATGCGGGTCCGGATAATAATATTGGATGAATTTACGGGATATGTATTGATATGTCTGGTTGGAGATGGTGATAGTACTGGCCAGAACACTGCTCGGGGAGTACTGGTCAGGATAAATTGATAGGATACTGGACATGATTCTGGTCAAGCTAGTAGTTATTTATCGGGTAAAGGTCAGGCTACTAGTTGCTGGTCAGGATCGTCTGGCTGCGGGACAGGATAATACTACGGGTACAGGATAAAATATATTATAGGAAGTAGGTGAAGGAAGAAGGTAAGTGTCGAGGATGAGTGAGAATGAATGAATCTGTGTGTAAGAATTGATGAATCTGTGTAAAATGAAGTGTGGGTGCTAGGGGTCTATTATATGTAGGTAAATTGGATGGACTGGGAAAGTACAAATAATAACATTTATTAATAATGATAAAACAGTTGTGGAAGGAAATAGGAAATAAGTTTTGATAGAAATTATTTACTAGGATAGGTAAGGAATTTCACGATCATTACAACATAACAAACGAAATTAAATCAACAGGTTAACGAAACTGCAAATTGTATTAAGACTGATAAACTAAAATAATCAGTAATTTACTGCTTAAGTTTTATACCTGAAAAGTAAGCTTGAACTTTTCCCTCTTGTGCGTAATTTCAAATTAACCAAAAACGTAAGTTAAGAAGGTAAAATGGCCTTCTACAGTTAATTTCATGTCTATCGTGGTAACTGATACCTACCCCCCTCCCTGTATATCTACGCAACAACTTAGGTTATATGTAAATTTGAATGGACCAAATTTGGGTTATCAAATGCACATTAATTTATTTTAATCCTTGTTTTTGTCAAATTTATTTACGTTAAATGTATAAACTCATTCACAATTTATTGTTAATCTCCTTCATTGGTATCACTGATTTCAATTTACGTAATTTATTGAAATTCTTATCTAAAATCTCTTCATTAATTTATTGTATACTAAGTCTTTGTGCTTTAGAACATAAACATTAAATTTATTTGAAACTTTACCATCCATACCTTGTAAAGGCAAATGCCTCGTTTATCTAAAGAAATGAACATTTCTGCTTCAAATAAACTTAATACTTAATTTAAGTAATAAAAATAAAGCAGTTCTCAATTCAGAAAAATGAAAACTGGAAACTTAATTTTCAAAATTGCATCACTTCACACATTTAAAGTAAACTTAGAGGCAAATGCCTCGTTTATCTAAAGAAATGAACATTTCTGCTTCAAATAAACTTAATACTTAATTTAAGTAATAAAAATAAAGTAGTTCTCAATTCAGAAAAATGAAAACTGGAAACTTAATTTTCAAAATTGCATCACTTTACACATTTAAAGTAAACTTAGAGGCAAATGCCTCGTTTATCTAAAGAAATGAACATTTCTGCTTCAAATAAACTTAATACTTAATTTAAGTAATAAAAATAAAGCAGTTCTCAATTCAGAAAATGAAAACTGGAAACTTAATTTTCAAAATTGCATCACTTCACACATTTAAAGTAAACTTAGAGGCAAATGCCTCGTTTATCTAAAGAAATGAACATTTCTGCTTCAAATAAACTTAATACTTAATTTAAGTAATAAAAATAAAGCAGTTCTCAATTCAGAAAAATGAAAACTGGAAACTTAATTTTCAAAATTGCATCACTTTAAGTAATAAAAATAAAGCAGTTCTCAATTCAGAAAAATGAAAACTGGAAACTTAATTTTCAAAATTGCATCACTTCACACATTTAAAGTAAACTTAGAGGCAAATGCCTCGTTTATCTAAAGAAATGAACATTTCTGCTTCAAATAAACTTAATACTTAATTTAAGTAATAAAAATAAAGTAGTTCTCAATTCAGAAAAATGAAAACTGGAAACTTAATTTTCAAAATTGCATCACTTTACACATTTAAAGTAAACTTAGAGGCAAATGCCTCGTTTATCTAAAGAAATGAACATTTCTGCTTCAAATAAACTTAATACTTAATTTAAGTAATAAAAATAAAGCAGATCTCAATTCAGAAAAATGAAAACTGGAAACTTAATTTTCAAAATTGCATCACTTCACACATTTAAAGTAAACTTAGAGGCAAATGCCTCGTTTATCTAAAGAAATGAACATTTCTGCTTCAAATAAACTTAATACTTAATTTAAGTAATAAAATAAAGTAGTTCTCAATTCAGAAAAATGAAATCTGGAAACTTAATTTTCAAAATTGGATCAATTCACTAATTTAAAGTAAACTTAGAGGCAAATGCCTCGTTTATCTAAAGAAATGAACATTTCTGCTTCAAATAAACTTAATACTTAATTTAAGTAATAAAATAAAGCAGTTCTCAATTCAGAAAAATGAAAACTGGAAACTTAATTTTCAAAATTGCATCACTTCACACATTTAAAGTAAACTTAGAGGCAAATGCCTCGTTTATCTAAAGAAATGAACATTTCTGCTTCAAATAAACTTAATACTTAATTTAAGTAATAAAATAAAGCAGTTCTCAATTCAGAAAAATGAAAACTGGAAACTTAATTTTCAAAATTGCATCACTTTAAGTAATAAAATAAAGCAGTTCTCAATTCAGAAAAATGAAAACTGGAAACTTAATTTTCAAAATTGCATCACTTCACACATTTAAAGTAAACTTAGAGGCAAATGCCTCGTTTATCTAAAGAAATGAACATTTCTGCTTCAAATAAACTTAATACTTAATTTAAGTAATAAAATAAAGTAGTTCTCAATTCAGAAAATGAAAACTGGAAACTTAATTTTCAAAATTGCATCACTTCACACATTTAAAGTAAACTTAGAGGCAAATGCCTCGTTTATCTAAAGAAATGAACATTTCTGCTTCAAATAAACTTAATACTTAATTTAAGTAATAAAAATAAAGCAGTTCTCAATTCAGAAAAATGAAAACTGGAAACTTAATTTTCAAAATTGCATCACTTCACACATTTAAAGTAAACTTAGAGGCAAATGCCTCGTTTATCTAAAGAAATGAACATTTCTGCTTCAAATAAACTTAATACTTAATTTAAGTAATAAAAATAAAGCAGTTCTCAATTCAGAAAAATGAAAACTGGAAACTTAATTTTCAAAATTGCATCACTTTAAGTAATAAAAATAAAGCAGTTCTCAATTCAGAAAAATGAAAACTGGAAACTTAATTTTCAAAATTGCATCACTTCACACATTTAAAGTAAACTTAGAGGCAAATGCCTCGTTTATCTAAAGAAATGAACATTTCTGCTTCAAATAAACTTAATACTTAATTTAAGTAATAAAAATAAAGTAGTTCTCAATTCAGAAAAATGAAAACTGGAAACTTAATTTTCAAAATTGCATCACTTTACACATTTAAAGTAAACTTAGAGGCAAATGCCTCGTTTATCTAAAGAAATGAACATTTCTGCTTCAAATAAACTTAATACTTAATTTAAGTAATAAAAATAAAGCAGTTCTCAATTCAGAAAAATGAAAACTGGAAACTTAATTTTCAAAATTGCATCACTTCACACATTTAAAGTAAACTTAGAGGCAAATGCCTCGTTTATCTAAAGAAATGAACATTTCTGCTTCAAATAAACTTAATACTTAATTTAAGTAATAAAAATAAAGTAGTTATCAATTCAAAAAAATGAAAACTGGAAATTTAATTTTCAAAATTGCATCACTTCACACATTTAAAGTAAACTTGCATTAACCAAAACAATTTCAAAAATTTTCTTCATAAATTACTCATCTTTAAAATTCGATAAAACCCTTTCATCGAAAATTAAATCCGGTAACTGATGTCGAAATAATAATACAACTATAATCATTAATTCTAAAAAAAACACTAACAGCTGATTTCAAGAAGAATCAGACTCAATAAAGTTATTGATATGACATTACATGACGCGTGTGTGATCTTTAGGGAAAAAGGTATAACAGAGATGCACCTGCTGAGAAAAGTTTTTATTAATTTTGGAGTGTGGAAAACTATTTTTTATCGTTATTTGATAAAACCTTGTGTAGCGCTTAAATAATTTTAGGGAGAAACTCCGATACCAACTTATGGTTTTATCCTCTCTATCCTTACTGGTTGGCGAATAGGATTATTACAATAAGCGAGTTTTGGATTAAACTCACCGAAAAAAAGCCGTGACTTTAAGTAAAGTGAAAATACCTAAAATGTTGCTTCAATATTTATATTTACAATCAAAATCGGTATTGTCATAAGAAGCTACTACGATCGGCGGTTTTCGGTAAACGGTGTTGGACAAGATGTTAGAATCCCAACTGACGGTATAAATCAAGGGCGCTACCCACTCGGTAAAGAACAAACTCAATTTTAAACACTGAAACGCTTACTAAGTTTAAAATGGTACAGGGTTAATGACCAGTTCAATATTAACTAAATTTTGCGAATGTGTAGTCGTCAATAACTAGATAAATGGTTAAAACTAATTGAGTTAATCACTTTCTAATAGTCATCAAATGATTTACATAAAATAGAGTTGAAGTAATGATATGTTTTTTATGATAAATAATCCATTTTACTGAAACATAATTAATATATAAGCTTCCTCTAATAAACTATGAATACAGCCTTTATTAAATGTATGTCCAATTAATACAGAAGTTGTATGTACTATTCTCTGAATAATATAAAAGAAAATAACAATAACCTATTCAAACTCAAAATGAACTAGAGAGAAAGTTTGTAAAAATATATATTTATTTTAGGCTGTCCGAATGTTTAATTGTTTAAAGCCAAATATACGTTGTGCTGGTACTGAATTAAATTGCAAACACTTAATGCATTTATCTCTATTAATGACTGCATTAGAGATTTGCAACGTTGACATAAAGCTTATTGAGCTATATCGTTTAAGACTAAAATTGTTGGAGATTAACGACATTAAAATCAAATGGTGTTAAAAAAATTGAAATAATATTGTTACAAAATGTACAGCTTTTTGCAAATAAACACAACTTATTTAGCAACGTTCTACGTACACCTATTTTAAAAATCTAACTACAAAATATAATCTTTGTTGAATATCAAATAACTTTAATACGAACTGCTAGTTAATAAGAATAATCCAAAAGGATAATACCATTTCGATTTTCAATCACCACAAACAAATAACAGTTTTTGCGTTGTTCCAGTAATTCTTTGTTCTAAATGACAGTAGTATCACACACAATCCAAGAGAAAACACAATCTTACAAGGCATGAACCGTTCTCACAACTTCTCTTAGTGACAACAAATGTTGCTTTGCTTTTACTTAAAAGCAGTCACGGAATTTTTACAGTTCGGCAACAGCTTTGTCTATTCATACGCTTGTCTACACTTACTTGCTAGCTTATTCAATCGTAACTAATGTTTACGACTTCATGCAAACCGTCCATATATCTACGTTTTCATAATCTACAGAACAACTTTTTTCACTAACTATTTAAAAAAAATCGTTCATAACTTTGACAAAATTGTTTATAACATCTTTAACAATCTTAACATATATTACTACTGACGAAGATAACTGTAACTCTTAAAATACACCATTAAAAAACCCAAAAAAGAGAAGTATTTTATTATGTGTGATAATGGTGAAAGTTTACATCTTCATATCGTTCATAACTGATTTATTTATTTATTCCACAATTATACCATCGCAATTAAACATATAACTCCCCCACTAAGTGGCATGCGGAGTTAAATAATCAAAAACTATCATTCTGTGTACGATTATAAATATTCTTTGCAGCATGTTCGTGTTAATATAAAACTGAACTAATGTCGGGGAAACATTTTTATGCAGAAAAATGACGTGACCGAAAGAATTTTAAGAAAAAAAGTGCAAATGTTCTTTATAAGGCAGTTAAATCGATTTTTTGATGTGCGCTTCTCTTTTGAGTTAAGACAAAAACATACACTTTCTTAAATGGAAACAATAGTTGGTTATTATTTTTTTAAGAAAGTAACGTGATAAATCAAGTTACAAATAACTTTTAACCTCTTCTCTACTTCGTCTCTTCTACTTTGTGAACATCGTTGTGAATTCTCGCATTATTCGTAAACAAACTCCTTAATGTAGTCATTAAGTTTATTTGTAACTTTATTCGACATAAACTTCGACTTTCCATACAGAGTGAGTATTTTCTTCAAATAATTTAAACCTTGTCTTAATGCGCTTACTTAAGGACGACGTGACAACCGCGCAAATTCTTCAACTCAACTTAGATAGATGGCGTATCAAAAATAATATTTTTCTTCCATTTCCGGTCTCTAAAAATATAATGGAACTACGCCTTAAAGGCATGTGTTAAAAGTGTCGTTGCTTACTATAATTTTAATTATAATACAGCTATAACTGGATTTTTCATCGCATACGTAAGTTTGTGAAGAACATTTCTTTCGTTTCCTAATAAGTTCTAAGGTCTTCTTTACAGCTTACTGGATTCAAAAACACATGATTAACCTGAGGTGTGGAACAGGTGTTCTTATGATTCATAAATATTTATTAATGTACTTATTTCGTAGGTGTTAGTATGGGCATAAATGTGCCAGTATGGTTATAATGGCGTTAGTCATGGTATAATACCAAACACCAAGATCGGCAAGCTCGTGGAGTTTATGACACCCTAATTTCTGTATTCATTATACATCTCCCTGCTGCATATATATATATATATATATATATATATATATATATATATATATATATCGTTGTGTATGTGTGTGTGTGGGTGCGTGCGTGTGTGTGGGCGGGTGCGTGCGTGGGTACGTGCGTGCGTGTGTGTGTGTGTGGGTCAAACCACACATGAAGACTATAACTGTATTGTATACTAGAACTTCGACCTTATCTACAGGAATGTGAGTACTACTTTTGAATAAGCTCGGGGTCGCTTCAATCCAAATAACCATTGGGATACATACGGGTATATACAGTAAATTCACACAGAGTCAGGATACTAGCTTATACATTATAAGTAAGTGTTGCTCAAGTTGCAACAGTGGATTTACACTCCTGGATCAACAGCTGTTTGTGTTATGCTTCTTTAGACTGAAGTAGTGGTTAACGTACCTATATTGTGAATAACTAATGCTTACTTTTGAACTAAATTTGGTTAGAGGATAGTCAATACTGTCAAATGAACTTTTCTAAATTAAATTAATGATTTGGTACTTAAGTAAAGCTGACGTAGCGTAGAATTTGTCAGGGTATTTTGAACACCCTGTATACGTAGTGCGTAATTTTGTTTGTAGTTCTGTGCACTTAGTTAGATTCCGTATATATACATTTTTTTTTTGTTGTCAAGTTTAGTTTTATAGATGAATTTGTTTAACGTGTGTAGCGACCTTTAGGCATGGAGGTGTATGGCGTGCTTTAGATTCTTTGTTTGTGAATTATTATTCCGTAATTTAGGTTGTTTTTCCTTATTATTTCCCGTTTATCGAAGTTTGAGTAACGTTTATTTGTAAATAGTTGTATATGAGTGTAAATAGGCTGACGTTTATTGTTACGCTTTAAGGGGTGGTTTATAACGTTAATATTTTGGACCTTGTGGTGTTTAATGAACGTACTTTTTGTGTAGTAAGGGTAGTTAAGCTACTTCTGAAGAAGACCTGTAAAGGGATTTTATTAAAATTGTTCATTCACCAAAGGATTATACCTAGTGCCGATTTCGGTTTTATGTAAAGTTACCTAGAGGACATCGTCGTGTTTTATTAGTGCTTCGGTGAACTCTTTGGTTTATCTCGCTTTTGCGGATTTATTTAAAGTCAACGTTCTTGTAGTGCCTCTTATTTACCGTACAAAGCGTATTTAAAGATAAAGAAACTTTCGCAGTATATTAAAATTTATAGTTATTTAAACAAGTTATTAACCTTTTGGACTCGTAACGTAAAGAAAATTATTTAAAAGCTAAAAGTTATCAAGCAATTGTGAACGCTCAAATTATTATTATTTTAAAAGAAGTTTTGAATTAATGCAGTAACATTTTAACGAGTTTAAATCAAGAAATCGTTTGTGTATCATAGAACAATAGTCAACATTTTATTCATCATTTTGCCAGACTAGGAAGATTTCATTTCCGTTATAGCAGTAACCGATCACCTGGGTCGCTTTCATTGTTGTAACACAGGAGAGGTGTAATTCTAGACCTTAAGGTAACATAATATTGTTTTTTTATTGAAGATTTTCAAGATTTTTTTGGTGTGTTTCGAATTATTTTTTTTGTGTTGATGAAGGTTTGAAAGCGGGGTCGTATTTTTTTTTTTTTTTTGGTAAATTAAGTTGTTTTAAATTTATTTAGTGTAACTAATTGTAGTTTGACGCTCCGCCTTCACCCTTTGTTATTTATTTTAGTATTAAAGGGCAATTGGCCCTGTAGTAGTGTGGGTATATTATCCACGAATTATATATAGGTTAAACCATTTAGACTGGCGTAAAGCAGTATTCTGATCAGACATCCTGTCGCCCATTAAGCTTTTGTTTGTTTTTTGCTTATACGCATTATCGTATGTTTATGTTTATATTATTTTTTTATTATTTTATTATAGCTTTGTTGGGTTTTTATAAATGTGTTTTAATTCTGTGGAAACCCTTTTGTGTTACATAAGAGTTTTTTTTGCAAATTGCAAGTTACCGGTAATTTAGTTTTAACGTAACGAGGTTAGTTTTTTTGTTTTATTGAGTAATAGCGTTATTAATATTTAGTGTTTTATTTGATTTTTAGTTGAGTATTAATTCAGTTTATAGTTCATTCTATAGATTTTTTTGTTTTGTTTTGATTATTATTTAATGCCTTATTATTACACTGAGGTGTATTAACGTAACGTTATTGAGTGTTTAACACGCTTTTATTTGACAAGCGTGTAGTGCTTTTGAAGCCCTATTTCAGGTGGTTTGCTGAGTTGCTGTCCAGCACACCTGGGATTGATTGCGGATAGGTAAGCGTATGTTTTTTGTATGTTTAGACACGCTATGTACTCGTAATTTTGGCACGACGACCCTTATTTTGACTATTAAACATTCTGGCGCCTTTAACCGAATTGATTTTGTCTTCATTCCCTATTTTGACTTACGTACGATTTACTATTCTGGTTGTGCAAAATTTTTCAACGTCTGACCTACACCCATACGCTGGCTAGTCGGGGCAAAAAGGCCAATTTTATCTGTAATCCCGTTCTACCACCCGTTTATACCGTTACAAATTATGTATTAAGGGGATGACGAACTAAGAAATTATTTTGCTGTTATTTATTGCATATTCAATTCAGCAGTATTTATTTACTTAAAAGTTAATGCCACATATTTGTGTTTATGATCTACCTGCTATACAAGGTGGATCTGAAGTAAACCTTTGGGACTACATGTACAAACTACTTTTGGTTATTTTGTTTGGTATATTAAGTTAATTTGAATACTTAATAATACATTTGGTACTGCCAAGCTCTGAATGTGCTGGGTACTAATTTTATTCAGTTAGCTGTTACTTTGTAATTTCTTTGCTATCTGTTGATCTTTCAAAATTGGGGTTAAGTTAAATACCAATTTAAGTTGTATATTGACTTGAAGTTGTGTGAATGAAACCACACCGCTGTGGACAATTGCTTGATTGGTTTATGTCACTAACCATGCAATACTCGATATCGTAGGCGGAAACTTGCAGCTCTTTATTGGGGGCCCTTACTAAAGTGGTTTTAACCACCCCGTTAATCTATAAATAGTGTCTATGAGAACTCTCACAGCATTAATTTAAGTAATACCTTTAGTCAATTTCTTGTATGTTTTGGGGAAGGGGTTTGTTGTAGAGTTAGCTACTGCCAGTTCTGGCTTTACCATATTTTACGCACGCTAACCACGGTAAGTAAGGCAAGTTGCTGCGGCTTCGTTTTACTTAACTTTGTCATTTTTTTTTATATTAAATTTATTTGTGTTCTTTAATAGGTTAAATAGGTACAAATGAATATATTTTTGAATTTAATTTTATGAAAAGGGGAATCATTGTGCATGATAACTTTGATTTATATTTAGTTGTATATATAAATACATATACCCAAAGAAAATTATTGTGGAAAACGTTAAGTTTAAATTGATAATAAGGGGGGTTACTCTTATTTCTCACACGAGAGGTTGACTTGTACATACCAACAATAAAGTTAAGTTTCTGCAGTGCGCTTACTATATTTGATTATTCCCTTATCATCTTTATGTCTAATTAATATGGTACAACAGTGCTTGCAGTTCGACCAATAGTGACGCATCCCTCTAGATTGTTATTGCCCTGTTTCGAGTTTTGGCGGCACAACTACATTAAAAACTGGTGGTACCTTTCTTTCTCTCTCCCTTCAAGTAAATTATCTTTATCACTTCTCACTCTAAGGCCCTTATTAATAGATACACCCACGCATCCAGTGCCTCCGCTTAACTGAGCTCCGGAAATCCTTTTAATCTGTCGCCTCTGCCCAACACGGTACGTAACAGGTTCTCTTTGCGTTTCTAATGATGGTTTCAATCAAAGTAGAGCAGTGTTAAGAATTTAAATATTTCCTTTATGTTAAGTTTGGAATTGTACACATAGGCCAAAAATATTATTTAACTTAGAACAATAAATAAATTCCAGAGTGGGTTAAAACTAATTGGGAAGTTGAAATTTTTGCGTATTTGATAGATAAAACTCTAGTTTAATTGATTAAATTTAATTGGTGTATGCTTTCTAGTTGGTGAGTGAATCTAAACTACCATCATATGGAATATTTTTCCTTGAGTAGACAAATGGTTTACCACACGATCACGTATGTTCAATACTTATCACAAATTGCAATAACTACGGAAATTCAAAGTCAAACTTGTTATTTATCACAAATTAATGACATTTTTAAAGTTCAATGTCAATTAATGTTTTATTTAGGAAAACAGATTTTAGCAACTAGATAGTTTAAGTTGTACTGGTGAACGTAAAAAAACGTTTATCCAATCACAAGGTAATTTTAATTTAAATAGGAATGAACAAAAACATTTTGACAGTAGAATATACAATATTGATGATTTATTATAGGTTCAATTGTTAAAATCATAATTAATTTTATATAATTACGAACCGGGAAGGTTCACAACGCAATCCAAATTAAAAGCATCAGTGTGGAAAAAATTAAATTTGATTAAATATTGTACATAATTACATCAAACACTGCCCAGTGAGGTGGCTAGACATTAGTTAAGGTTGATTCACTACAGTGGTTAGTTCGAATCCTTATGTATAGCTTAACACGTTAAGCGCCAACATAGAAATTCTTTTCATATTCCGATGGGCCAAGTTTTTTCTTTATATATTAATCGGTTAATAAAGAGTTGGTTAACACGAGCCAATCTCAAACTTTCATATTTTTTTAATAGATTTTTACCGAGATGGTAGACTAGTGGTGACATCACTTGCTTAGTATTCGGGAGGTAATGGGTTCGATTCCCGTCTACTTTGTATGTGGTTTCTTCAGGGGGTTTTCGTCATACACTTGTAGCGGCATGGTCACTGCGTATATGCACACCATGTGCGGATACTTAGGTGAATGATGAGGTAGTATTTTCCCCCTCAGAACCCTAACTCCGTTCCTTCCGATCCTATCCTGACCACACCCATCCTTAATCCCACCATGCATATATACGTAATGTATGTATGTATGCTGGGAATCCATTATTGTGTCTGAAGGGGCTTGGAAAGCTCAAACAGCCCGACAGGCAACGAAATGCGTGACCATTCCTATTTTTTTCTTTTCAACAGATTTTTCAAAATGTGAGGGCATCTTAAAATATGCAGGTCCACAAAATAAGTCTTTAGTTAATATGTATCCTACTAAATGCAAGGGTACATGAAATAAAAAAGTAAATTGAATAACCTCCAATAAACAACTGATTTGTATAAGCATAGGTATACGTGTTCATTAGATTCTCCAGTGTAATGTTTACATCTTTAGGTGGTCAGTGGTAGTGTGTGCATCATGTCGCGTTCTTACGAGAGTAAGAACGTTTAGTTTGACAAGAGGTGTTATCAGATGAGGATAACGATCTATTTTCAGATGATGGCTCATCAGATGATTATGTTCCAAACGTCGAGTATGTAAAACTAAGAAAACTAAGAACATATTAGAAATATTTTGTAATTATCTTAGATTCACGCCCGCTGACTACAAAAACGTGTCCATCTCCATTATAACCGACCAGTTGTAGTACAAAATCCATTCTTTCAGAATTCGTTAAGAGGAAGTTCAACAAAAGTCTGTAAAGCTGTGAACTACTACGAACTTAATAGAAATATTTTGTAATTCTTTTAGATTCGCCCCCGCCGCCTATAAAAATGTGTCCATCTCCATTACAACCTTGTATAAATAATGAAACCAAAACTGATGAAGATGATCAAATTCCGGCAAACTTTGACACTATTGATGATCATAAGGGTGTAGGTCCAGTTACCTGGAGTAAAGTAGATAACATAAAGCTAACAATAAATCATGATGTCTTACAAGAACGTAATCCCCTTACACCTTACGATTCTTATAAATTATTTGTCGCCAATAGTATAATCGCTCAAATGGTGGAAAAAACCAACAGATATGCTCAACAATGTATTGGTTCCAAAACGCATTTACCACATGATTGTATAAATCGGAAAGACAGAATGGACACTGAAATAGAAACATTTATAGACATTATACTTTGATGGGCCTGCGTAAAGTTCCTATTATAGTAGACGGTCAGAGAATAATCTTTATAAAAATGATATATATGTCAAATTACGTCATGAAATGGACTTTGAGAATGTGGTATTTCAGCGATAATGAAATTACACCAGAAGATCGTTTACACAATATAGCACCGCTTATAAATCATCTGAAAGTAACATTTCAATTACCTATGACACCACCCAAAAAAGTCTGCATTGACGAAACATTACCACCTTTTAGGGGTCTCTTAATATTCAAGCAATATATCTTGTACAAAAGGCACAAGTTCGGTACTAAGCTTTATAAATAGTGAATTTAGCACGAGTTGCTAACTAAACACTCGTCTAGTGGAAACATTGAGACCAAACATAAAATTTAACTCCAACGCAGTTACCCAAAAGAAATTGTCAATTGCTGAACACACAGGTAAACAGAGAAATACAGATTGGGTGATAACAAAATGACATGATAAGAGCGATGTTCTCATGCGAAGTACAAAACATGATGACACCATGGTCACCGTAACAGGACTGGTGTAGAAGTGCAAGTCAGCTTCTGTGTGGTATACTACAATATATATATATATATATATATATATATATATATATATATATATATATATATATATATATATATATATAATATTGAAAGAATTCATTAAATTTGTCCCACCAGTTGAAGGCGTATACACCTTTCCTTCGGAAAGGAGTCCAATAGTACTGAAAACTTGCTTTAAAATTGTTGAGAGAAATTCATGCTTATATTTTGTATCGAGAACACACGGGAACAAAAATATGCATTACTAACACTAAAAAAGCGGAACAATTGTTAGGTATCAGTGACAAAGAAACGTTTCATTTAGCTTAGAGAATAATTTTCTTGAGTTGAGCGACAAGAAAGGTTGTTGCGGAAAATTAAAAGAAGAATTTCGATGAGGTCATGCCCAGAAGAAGTCATCCCAAAAACATAATAAATGCATGGACTACAATATATTCAGTTGTGTGAAATGTCTTTTGGAGCGGCATTATTGTGAAAGTAAATACTTCAATAATAATATATAAACTGATATAGATTTATCTGTTGAGATTCACAGAAAATTGGCATTTAGTTCTGCTTTGTGGCGCTCGAATACTTTGCTAAAGAATTCAGCTAATAAATAAAAAGATCATGCAACAATAACATATTAGTCGAGTTCATTGGCCTATTTCGACAGTTTTTACTTTTAAAGCGCGACGTTTCGGAAGCGGACACTGCTTCCGCCATCAAGCTTAGTCCTGAGAAGAACTGTTTTTACACTTGAGTCGAATTCATACGCTATGATTGTTTCCCAAGTACTCTCAGGTTCAACCTTTCACTTGATAATGTAAAATTATAAAATTGTTACGGGTTGATGTCGACCAAAACTAATAACAATGAATACTCTCGTTACAAGCTTTCGATACTATCTGTATCATCATCATGGCATAAGAGTTGGAACAATGTTAGATTTGAGTTGTAGTGTACATACCTACCCCGTGTGGGTAGGTTTCTTGAATACACTTGTCGTGAAGGTGTTGTCATTCCTGCGTACAAGTACATCCAGGAATGGTAGCTTTGTTCCGGCTCCACTTCCATTGTGAAATTTATGGAGGGTATGTGGCTATTTATGTGATCTAGGAATTCATCCAGGTTATCATTGTGATATTGTCAAACTAAGAAGATATCGCCCACACATATGACGCGTCCTAGTTTTTCCGTGAATTCCGATATCGGTTGGTCTTCTTAAAAAATGATAGTTTAGTTTAATAGTTGAATTTAACTACATAAAATAATTGATAACAGAAAAATCATTAAATTAAATTAAATTAGATTAGATTATAATATAATTGTACATAGCTACTTTACTTATTGCTTATGTTTTAGATATTGAATGCATGTCATAAGAAAACATACTTAACGTATCTGCTGTTTTTATTTCCTTAGGTAGATCATTAAACATCTTTAATCCTCTATAAAAAATTTGGTTTTCTTGAAACATTGTATTAACCATTTGTATGTAGTTGTTTCCCGATCTAGTATTATAGTTGTGTTTGTCTTGTACATATGAGATGGGTATGTTTGTGCTTAATTCCATATATCATATGTTGCTCACTATGAGTGATAGTGGGGAACCCATCACCACCCCAAAACCTTGTTGGCAATATTTGTTTTCTACTTGGAAATATGTAGTTATAATGCATGTTGTCAGAAGTTCCGTTATTGTGCTCACCGAAAGTTTCTTTCGTCCGTCTAATGTTTCATTCTCTTACAGCCTGTCCCTTATGATAGAGCCTTATTTCTAGGCTCATTTGTGAATAGGCTCTTCTACGAAGTGCTCAGTATTCCTGACCATATACTCGGTTTTTCCCGATAAGGGTGTGATGACGCCTAGCAGATAGTGTGCCAATGGGTAACTAGGTGAATTTCTCGAGCTCACAATTGGTGTCAGGGGAATTCCTTCCTTAGGAATCTTTGGTAGGCCGTACAGATGCGGAGGTTTTGTGTAGCGTGGAGTAAGTCTAGTTCTTTGGTAATCGGAGAACTCTCCCTTGTGTTTTCCCAACGTCTGGTATGTCCATCGTTCGATTGATGGTGTGGGGTCTTTTGGTATTCGTTTGTACTCGTCCCCGTTCAGTAGTTTTTGGATCTTACTGTTGTAAGTCTCCATGTCCATTACCACATTCGCGTTTCCTTTGTTTGACGGGAGAATTTTGATCGATGGGTCATTCTTAAGGGAAATGGTCCTTCTCCGTTCCAGGTTAGAGAGGGTAGGTTTAGTTCGCCTAGATAAATCTAAGACTGATCTAACCTTACTTCTGTAGTCTTCAGCTTCTGCAGGATCTAATTTGTTAGCTGTTTTACAACTGCACTTAATAAATCTACCTTCGGAATATATCTTGTTGTTATCGCATAGCTCAAGTCTTTGTCCAGAACCTTCATTTCGTTCTCGTTCAACTGTCGGTTAGAGATGTTTATGACAATATTTTTCCGATTGATATTGGTTGGTTCTTTTTTCTCTTTAATTAGCTTTTCTAGTTTCTTTTGATGAATTTCGTTGTGCATTGCCTTGGTCTTTGAATATTTGCTTCTAGAAGTCTTATTTATCCTATCAAAGTCTTGTTCGTTCACTCAATTTTGAGTAGTCTCTCTGATCTCGTTGGATTCGTGTTTGAGCTGAAATTTTTTGAAACGGGGATTCGTTCTTTGATTAGCGGTTCGTTAGCTCTCTTTACAATTTGTGATATTTTTCGACTGTATATCGGTGTTTTGATGTCGAGCCCAGGAGATATTACGATGTTATCACGGGCTTTGCAGAGGAAGTTCAGGTGGTTATACTCTACTGGTACCTTGTTTATGGATGTTTCAAGCTTTCTGAAAAATTGTTTGACTTCGGGGTCGCACCAAGTTACTAATTCTGTATTATAAGTGTTCTGTAACTGTGGTTTCATATTAGTTGAGTAGATCGGCTTATTTCCACAGTTTTTGCTTTTATAGCGCGTCGTTCGGAAGTGGACTCTGTTCCCGACACCAAGTCATGCTTTTATTATATCACGTAATATCTCTACTTTCATAGTACCTGCCCAAACAGTTAGGGAGAAAGGTCTGTGGCCTAGACAAATTTTTAGTTCACCAGGCCACATACTTTGAATGCCCATGCGTTCGAATTAGATATGATAGTATTTGATGATGCTATATGTATTTAAATCAAAGTTTCGATACACGTGATCCACTAGTAAAACCAAATGTGTATCTTCTTAAATACACATTGAGTTTAACTAATAAGAAAACTAGTTTACATTCTTGATTAGTTCAACATAATGACAGAGTTTTGAGAACAATTGTGATTTGTATAAACGAAATATTCGTTCCTTCGTCTATCTGCGAAATCAGAGCATTTACGCATGAAAAGCCCAAGTCTACCCCAACTAATATCAACAAAAAATATTTACGTGAACGTATCAGTGTTAGGTTTAGGAATCAAGAATTTTAATACGAGGTTCATTAAGAATATCATTATTCCGATCACTGTAAGCAATCAAATTAATGTTTATGATTACCGACATTATGTCTCAAAATGGCTGCTTACCACGTAATAATGTAATAATTTGTCCCTGTTTAGAATGTTTCTACACTTCTCTCGATTACAATTTTAATACCTCATGTAAATAATTTGGTATTAAAATAACTTCGGAAAAAAGTCACTACATGAACTTAATAAACTAAAGTTATACAAGTAATCGAGTTTGAAAATAGAACTTGCCTCACTTGCCATTTTTACGGAATTGTTCAAAACTGATTTAATTCATTTTAGACTTGAAGGGCCAACTTGGTGTGTAGATGACACTTCTCTCGTTTGACCTCACCGCCCTGTAGCTTTGTTAAAATTACAGGATTAACTTAATGGCAAGCTTCCAAAAACTAATTTCACAACAGGAATCATAA
Organism: Vesta saturnalis; assembly: GCA_036346205.1. NCBI lineage: Eukaryota > Metazoa > Arthropoda > Insecta > Coleoptera > Lampyridae > Vesta > Vesta saturnalis. The sequence continues at coordinate 6,866,034 of JARFJB010000534.1, forward strand.
TTCTCATAATTACGTAGTGTCTTAACTTTGGAAAAGTATTTTGCACTTAAGTAAATTATATATTCCAAAAACTACGTATGTACTAATAATGTAGATAAAGTGGATAAAAAAATTGTTTACGTTGTAAAATAACACTAATAAAAAATACAAAATATTACAGCATGGCCAATATCAAAATACAAGTATTTTTCATCATATTCAGCAAAATAGAAACGTTTATGTTGTTATGTATTTCTAGACTGATCAATAACACCCTATGTCGTTTTGTAACTTTCATAGGTCCCAGTTTTCTTATCCTAAAATTGAAAATCAATATATCATTTCAGTGTGCGTAAACCATAACTTTTAAGAAACTACCCAATTGTTACAAAAACGGAATTTCCGATACAGTGCCATAACTTTTAAACCTTTACGTTTATTTTAACAAAAATTAACTAACACAACTAAAACAACTGTTGTACATAACAAAATGTAGTATTCATGAGAAATTTTATTGTAATGAAGAGTTTATTTTATTAAAATAGAGAAACCCTCGTCTATGAGGTCATTACTTCCTTTCGCTATAAAACTTGTCTGTGAAATATCGTTTACTAAAACTCAATCTTCAGATTCCATTCATATGAGCAAAAGCTTTTATATCCCTTCATTTCCTATAAACTTAAATTGAATAGATAAACTTCAAGTTGTTCCAATTGTCTGAATTTATATAAGGTAACATTTTGTTTAAACTTTTTCTATTGTGCTATCTTTTTTCAGGACTTATAATTAGCGTGGAATTTTTACTCTAATAAATCTTGTTAAAGTGAAAAATAATCAGTGTGTTATTAACACGCGAGGATATTTGGTTTACGTAAGAGGAATTAATCCCCTTTATCACAAGGTTCTCCACTATAATTTAAGTACTGCATAAGCATGTTTGTTATCGTTCCCAACATCTTTATAGCTTTATTAAGCACTCACACGTTTAAGGATTATTTACGGAAAGAATTAATTGCATGTATCGAATAAGGAAATTAGTAACTACCTATAGTTGTAAAGTAGGAACTAAATATGGTATAAATCAAGTTAAATGCTAAACGCTAAACACTTAAAGTATGCTTACGACACAAAATCTTGTTTACGTACAAATAATATCACTAATGTTTCAAATATAATTCCACAATGTCATATAAATATTTATTTCTCAACGCATAACGATACCACCTGTACCATTATCAAGAAAAATATATGAATAGTAACACATCATTATGACATTATGGTAAAATCCAATGACGATCAAGAATAGACCCAGCATTCCTTATCATTTTATAAAGAATTGTTTTGCTACAACATAACATAGTTTTCTGACAGCGACATAGGCGTACATTTCTGGAGGGACTATCGTATTAATAACATCAATGTAACCAACCAATAAACAATTAAAAACAACGCTGTATCATGTATTTTGTTTTAAAGTTGTAAAATGTGAAATAGTATTTGCGCTTCAGGTTAATAAGCAGATATGAACGTTCTAATTTTTGCTTACTAGCGGTCTTTGCAAATAATTAATGTTACGTCTATGGTTTGTTTACTTGCCGATGAATGTAAGCCCAACAAGCAATTTTATATTTTATAATAGTCGCGAAAACGTTTTCGACACAAAAATTATGAAACAACATTACCCTCAGAAATGTTTTCAATGCGTTTATACGACAGTTATAAACGTAAAATTGGCACCGTTTTATAAAACACTTTAGCGTTCGTTAATATTTTATAAAGCCTTTAGCAAACATTATAAAACAATTTTATAAACATTTCGGCAGATCTTAAAAAACTTTACATCAGCATTATAAAACAGTTTTATTGAAGCATTTTATACTGCACTATATAATATACTTGAGTATTTCTTATATTATTTTTATAAAATCACTAAAAAATAGTTTTATAGTAGTTTCAGGTAACCGTTATAAAATAAAAATGCAACAGAAAATAACAACAATAAAATAAAAAAGTTATTTAAGTGTATTCCAAAAGCTGCTAGAAGCAATTTTGTATTAGACACAGAGAAAGTATAACAAATGTATGTACAATAAGACGGATGAAGTTCGAAGTCACTTTAGTAATTTGACTTCTAGAGTTATATTGTTTAAAGAGATTGCTTGTGATTACTAGAACTAAAATTTTTACTGCAAAGGAAATTTTATCGTGAAATGTATAGCATATTTATAAGAAATTTTAAGCGCGCCCCATATTTATTCATGTTTTAGGAAAAACTTTTAAATCTTACAAAAATTAACCTTGTTTATTTGATTATCTTCTACCGAAAGACTTGCGGCAATCTACTGCAGGCATCATTATTTTATAGTTTTTACGTATTTACCAGCTGTAAATATTAATATTCATGCGATATTTTAGCATTTTCAATTTGGCCTATGTTCCAGAATGCTGACATTTTAAAATGGCGCCTATCCATAAAATAACTTTGTATCAGTAGCAAGCTTTGTAATGCATTTAAGCTACTACACAATCTTAATAAAACTATTTTGTTTTAAAACTAATGGTAGTTCGATAGGGCTGGGCTGCTTTAATAGGTGGTAGGCATGTATACTCCATGCCAGCCGGGGAGGTACCACCACCCTTACCATGGGCTCCTTAATATTGGGTCTCCGATTTTCTGAGCTCGGTAAGGGCTGCCGGTTACCTTTTCCATCATCCTTAATCGATTCTCATCCTTATTCTTCTTTCTCGCCCTCACTGTCTTCCTATCGGATTAAAAGTCCCAAATTAAAAAATAAGATGGCTGTGGTTTCTAGGGTTATAAATTCCGGACGTAAAATCCTGCCCCACTCGGATGTCCGGGAGGGCAGGGCCCAAGCGACCTCGGTCATCGAAAGTATCAACTTTCTAATGATCACTACTGCAACACCTGCGGTATCAGGTCTAATCTTAATGCTATTCACCAACATCTTGAACAATTACAACCTGATATATTGTTTCTATCTGAAACACAAGTCTCCTCTGAAAGCTCCGAGTCACCCGACTTGCAATTTCCTCAATACCATCTTCACTCTAACTTTCGATATAAAGGAGGCGTATGTGCGTACATCAAGGACAGAATTGCTTGCAAGAGGGTTTCTTCCTTAGAAAATAAAAATTTTGACGTGATTTGGTTTAAACATTCTGGTCCTAATTTTGTGAAATTCTACTGTTGCATTTATAGGTCTCCTAATGACAGCAACTTTCAAGACTTCTTCGATTACCTTAGTATGAAAGTTGACTATCTCCTGTCTCAGTTTCCATCTTGCGATATCTCATTTGTAGGCGATTTCAATGTTCATAACTCTAATTGGCTTCAATTTTCATCTACTACAAATCCGCTGGTCATAGTGCAGAAACATTTGCTATTTCATGTGATCTCACACAAATGATTTCTGAACCCACAAGAATCCCTGATAACCCTAACCATACTCCACATCTTCTAGATCTCTTTCTTACATCAAACCCTCTTGTTTATAAAACTTCCGTTCTTTCGCCTTTAGGTCTTTCCGACCATTGTCTAATAAAAATCATTTCTACTGTACCTAATTCCACTGTTGTTCGCAAAACCGATAGAACCTTGTGGTGTTTTAAGTCAGCTCGATGGAGTGATTTACGGGATTTCTTTGCAACCTTTCCATGGCGTGAATATTGTTTTAAGTCGTCCTCTTCTTCGGACATCGCTCTTTCAGTATCTGAAGTCATCCTCATGGGAATGGAGTTATACATTCCGAAAAAACAGTACCGTGTAGGTCATTCACGTTCCCAACCCTGGTTCAATAAGGCTTGTTCTGATGCAATATCTTTAAAAATAAATGTTACATTAAATGGAAATCTAATAAATCGGTTGACAGTCATGTAGAATACGTTGGTGCTAGAAATATCTGCAAAAGTGTCATCACTAAAACTAAAAGTTGTTCGAACAACGAAAATGCAATGAACTAGCTACATCTCCTTTAGGCAGTCGTAAATTTTGGTCTTTAGCAAAAGCCATTAGTAAAACTTTCGAACATCTTCATTTCCCCTGACATCTATTGACGGATCGGTAGTTGCTGATTCTGTAGACAAAGCCAACGTTTTTGTGGATTTGTTTGCATCAAACTCGTGTCTCAATGATTCTGGAAAAGATGTGCCCCTAGTCAACTCTTCTTCATACGTTATGAAACCAATTCATTTTCGGTACAAGCTCTTGGAATCGATCATCAGTAGGCTTGATCTCAATAAGGCGACTGGCCCAGACGGTATCCCAGCTATTGTCTTAAAGAAATGTTCCCCGAACTAGTACCAGTCCTATCTAAGCTCTATACGATCTCTATATCTTCTGGGAATTCCCTTCATCATGGAAGTTAGCAAATGTTCAACCTATTCCCAAAAAGGTGATAAGACCGATCCCTCAAATTACAGACCAATTGCCATCACTTCCATTTTGTCTAAAATCATGGAAAAAGCCATCAATCAGCAACTGCTCACGTTCCTTGAAACTAACAAACTCCTTAGTGACCACCAATATGGGTTTAGGCAAAGTCGTTCAACAGGCGATCTTCTTTCATATGTGACCCAAGTTTGGAACAATACAGTAGAGCAGTCCGGTGAAACAGTTGTAGTCGCTTTAGATATCTCAAAGGCATTTGACCAAGTTTGGCATAAGTGTTTACTTGCCAAACTCACCTCGTTTGGGTTAAATGATACGCTCATCAACTGGGTTTCTAGTTTCCTTGATAAAAGACGAATACGTGTCGTAGTTGATGGCTTTTTTCAAAAGAAGTTAGCATTAACGCGGGCGTACCACAGGGATCCGTTATAGCGCCTACACTTTTTCTGCTGTACATAAACGACCTTATTTCTTCAACAACTAACCCCATCCATTGCTTTGCTGACGATAGCACTCTTCACTGTAGTTCATCTCAGTCTACTCATAGTGATAATCCACCTTCTATGTCAAATCAAGAAATTAAAGCTGAAATGGCAAATTCAATCAACAAAGACATTCAACGTATTCTCGAATGGGGAAGCAATAATCTAGTTAAATTTAATGCTAACAAAACTCAGTGTTGCCTTTTGTCCGCCAAAAAGATCGATCATTTCCTGTTGTAAGTATAAATGGCTCAGTTCTTAAGTTTTCAGACTCTATTACTCTGTTGGGTATGACTGTATCTTCAAATCTCTCATGGGTTGACCATCTTCTGTCAGCTACCAAAACAGCTGCTCGTAAAATAGGCTTTTTGTACAGATCTAAGCAGTACTTTACCTCTCGACAACTCCTTCTGCTGTATAAGGCCCAAATTCGGCCTCATCTGGAATATAATTCTCACCTTAGGGTTAGTGCTCCCCAATACGCTCTCGATATCGTTGATCGTATTCAAAAGAGAGCGATTAGGCTTATAAATGACCCGTCCTTAACTTCTCACATACAGTCCCTTGAGCATAGAAGGATGGTTTCAGTTCTTTCTTTGTATTATCGTTATTACAACGGCTATTGTGCTGGTGAATTACATTCTTTGATACCATCTCCGGCTATCTTTGCGAGAAACACTCGGTTCGCTCATTCACATCATCAGTATGCAGTACAAATCTCCACTTGTCGTACCAAACAGGCGCAATCCACATTTTTCTACACAGCTTCTAAACTCTGGAATGATCTCTCTAGTTCCTGTTTTCCTCTCACTTATGATATGAGAAAATTTAAGGTAGCTGTTCATAGGCATCTATTGGCAATTCATTATCCCTCTATCCATCCTCCTAAGTGTTCTTGAGTGCTTTAGCACGATAGGCCTTATTTAGCCTGTTCAGGTCCACTATCATAAAAAAAAAGAAAAAAAAAATGAGTATATATCTTTTCTTGGGAAGTGTGACCTATTTTAAGCAAGCAAAAATAATATCTTTTCAAAAATATATGTATCTATATGTAGCTCTAATAACAATTTTGTACATAGGTGAATAAATATTCCTTATCTGCTAAACAATAATACCTCTGTAAAATGATTTTCTTAAATCAAACAAGAAAAACGCAATTAAATACGGCCCTGTTCATTTCTTTTTAACCTGACTCCCGCGGTCCCGGGCGCAGCTCTGTGGAACATGTGGTTGTTTCCGTGGATCGCGAGTGTTCGCAACTTTATTGCTAATAGGCAACTTTTTGGTGACTCTTATAAAATAAATTACTTACTCTTGCTACATTTTATCGTTTTTATGACGAATCTGTTTTTATTTAGTGGTAAATGTAACGGTGTAATTCCGGCATAACCTATAAAACAGGTGGCACGAATTTTGCTGTTTTTTTGTTGTTTTAGTCTAAACTTTTAGACAAAATGGCAGGTAAGTTATTCTAATGATGCATTATACCTATTTCAGTACTTACCTATATTCTTTAATTTTTGTTAATATTGTCTTTTACTGACCATTTTTTAGGTATATTTAAGATTGTGCAGACCATAGAAAAGGGCGTGAAACAGCTAACAATAGTTTCTTCGGCATGGGTTAATAGTAACCACCTTTTTTGGCCAAAAAAGGGGGCTGATAAACTGGTGCGGAATGCAAATTCTAGACCATAAGCGAATTGGTTTACCATGACGTGTAAGTTAAAACGAAATCATTTAATTAGCTATGAAATTGCTGAAGAAGAATTGGAAAGAATGCTGGAAAATGAGGACACAGAATAAGAAGACATTATCCAAATAAAAAAGCGCTCAAAAATGATGTTGCCAAGGACTAAACCGAGTCAAAATGATTTTAATCGTTTGGCAGATGAATGTCTGGTAGGTTATATTTACAAGTTTAATACTTAATATTATGTAGTTTTCTATCATTATTTGGATTAGCAACACAAACTAGTTGTGGATATTTTGTGTTGCAGGAGGTGCCTTTACAGGAATCTGTGGAGACACCTGCAACTGCAACTGCGATGCCTACTGAGGTAATTGATTATATGCCACAATCAGATTCAGAAAATTATTCTTTTCAAATTCTACCAAATGATGAAAATTTGAGTTCAATTTTTGAAGCACAAACTGTCGCACCTTTATTGGATCTCCAACTGAATGAAAAAATAGACAAAATAATAGCCAACTATAATTCAAAAGCAGCAAGCTGGCCAAGAAAACCAACTAAAAATTATGCAGCACCTAGCTAAATTAGAAGTAATGTTAGATAGTATGACTAGTAATACTTTAGTGAATAATAGCTGTTCATACAAAAATGCAAATCAAAACTTATTATCAACAACCAAATAAGATATTTTCTTCGATCCAATTGACACTTTAGCAGATTTGGAGAAACTCGAAGCCAAATTGGCAAATAATAAGACTGATAAGGAAGACTACATACAAAAGTTTAGTTACGTGTGTGGAAAAAAAGGATCTGGAAATGGAATAAGTAATAGCTATATACTGGTAGACAAACTATTTTCTCGAAAATTTATGACATTGTGCTCTTGGGCTGGAGGCGCCAGAGATGGCAAAGAAAAAATTTCATTTAAAATTTTTAAAAACATTATCACTCTATTCTTCGGAGTCCTGGTGCTGTCGGACGATGATTTTACCTTAAAAAATTGTGAAGAATTTTTTAAAGCTATAATTAGAAATTCGACAAAAAGAAATCAAAGTGTCCTATCTAGGAGTTCAAGAAGCAAAAGAAGACCCAGTGGACTTTGTTACAAGGTAAATAATGCAAATATGTATATTTCTTATTTAGTTAACCCTTAGCTGATATTATGTAAGACACTATTGCAAATAAATTAAAATATTTTGTGATTTTCTGTGTGCACGTAGGTAATCTGCTTTGTTTTTCCAGACTAAGAAAGGAAACAAAGATACACAGCAAAACAATAACAGTATTGCAGATGAAGAAAATAAAGGAAACAGTCAGGAGGAAGAAGAAACTAGCAGCAATAATGTAACTTAATAATGAAATAATCTATAGTCTCTTTATTTTATTCCTTTTTTCATTTCAGAATATTGCTGAAAATTATGATGCAGCATCAGAGGTTAGCAGTGCGGAAAAAGATGAAGGAAAATAAAAATACATTTAGAGTTTACATTTTTGTATTACTAAGTTCTTAAAGTGTGCAATAAAGGAACAAAAACTGTCTCATTTTTATATTCTATTGCTATTATTTTGCACTTGATATTTTTAACTGAGTATAACTTTAATGGTTTTTGACCAATACAACGAGGTTTAAAAATATTTAAATGGGATGATTTTATAGGAACCTCAAAAATGTTTTCTAGAATACTGACAGCAGTTCCACTAATAAAGAGAGTGTTGTTTATTAATAAGGCATACTCCATAAATACAATTTCGCCATTATGAGTAAGAAACCATTTATTAGCATTATCTGCAGACAGTGAAAACCCTTGAAGCTCTATTTTAAAGAAATGTCCTGTATCATTCTTTTTTTTAAGCACAGGAAAACGAAGACAGTTAATATTTTGTGGACTTTCATTTTCGCATTCCATAATTTCACTCATTCTTTTTGCAGTGGCAAATTTCCATTTGTTAATAAGTTTTTAATTTGATAAAGTCGATTTTCAAAGGGATATGCTGTAAAAGTCGGTAAAGGTCCATACCTTCCTACTTCATCAACCAAATGTGTTAGATTATGAACATTACTAGTAATATAATCCTCTCCATAAAAATCTCGATAATATTCTACGTAATTATTGAGTAATGCTTCAGCCAAATTAAGAAAATGCACGTAACATTTGGATGAACATATTGTTGTAGCACAAAAAAAATTAAGAAAGTGTTGGTACACAATGCTTAAATACTGTAAAAACGTGTGATATTCAGAAGCTTTCCAAAAACATAGATAATCTAATCCTCGCACAGATCTATGAATTTCAGAAGACAATTTACACTTCTCCAGAAAGTTTGACACATTATTAGTATCTTTTGCAGACCATTTAGTTTTGCAAGTGCCAAAATTACCATCTTTCCATCTTAATAAACATTTTTTTATTATACCTAAATCGATTAGGTGAAGAGAATCCCCTACCGGAAAATCTTCAACCATATCAATAGGCAATAAAGTTAATGGATTATCATGCTTATGATGCGAGCCATACAACTTTGCACGAAATCCGTCTTTCGTCCAGCCTGCTCTTGGGAAGTACACTTGAGGCATCCTTGTTTGCTGTAAAAGTTTGTTACTCCTAAAAGTTTTTAAAACGTATTTATGCGAAGAAGATATAAATTAGTTAGGTATTCCTTTGATGAATGCCCCAGCACACAAAGCATCTTAATTTCACAGCAATCTTATTTCCACTGATGATCAATCCTTCTGACAGAATGACTTTGGCTTCTTCGACAAAAGGTCCCAAATATGCTGACAAATTTGAAGGCTTTCTCTTTCCACAGTATATACCGATTATCATGGGTTTTATTTCAGGCAGTTCATAGATATTAAAGAGTATGGGCCAAAATTCATTTTTACTACTCTTGTATATAGGCAAACCATCTATATTAATATTCAAAGAAATAGTTTTACGCAAATTATGCATTGGAGTTAAAACTTGTCGTATACAAAATTCAAAGCCATGATGCCAGTAATCACCATTATCTTTAACCATAACCACCTTCTGGTATGTTTTCAGTAGTGTTCTGGGATATATTTTGGAATAATACTCTTAGTGCTGTCTGGGGGATATTAAAGGAAACTGGAGTTTTTATTAAGACCTTGCACGAAATTTTCTTCTTCGTTGGCCTCTAGTTCTAATAGCCAAATATCTCTTACTTCATCATCAGTTATCATCATTTCGTCATCACTTAATTGATCCACCGCCGCTGTTCGTAGTAATAATAAATTTTCGTCATAACCCTGACTGTTTTCCCTGATTCACTGTTTCACTGTTTTCACTGATGATACTTGCATTAGCAGAAGTATTACTTTCGTATATTGAAGTTTGATTTGAAGCACTGTTGATAAAACTGGTTTCGATTGTTTTATTGCACTGTGCCGTTTTATTATTGTCCACTTCAATGTTCTTATTACTACTACTAAAGTCGACAGTAGGCTAATTTGTTGTTACTAAGATACTGTGATATTGCTAAATTGTTGCTAACGTACTGTTTGTTTGTAAATAATTTGCATATCATGCACATATCATGTCATGTGTTTGCTATCAATCATGCTTGTTAAACACAGTGACATTTCCGTGCTATAAAGACCACATTACGCCCGCATTTGGGGGCGTATAAAGAACATTATGGTGGTAAAATAAAATAAAATAATTTTGAAGTAAATTTATAAGGGAATTAAAAATATCGCTGGAATCTACTACAAAACCGTTATAAAACAATTTAATTTTATAGTTGGAAATGTTTTATAACTTGTTCATAGAAACGTTTCTACGATAATTTAGTGATTGTTTTATAACATGTTTTGTAAATCTATCATATAAACGTATTCTTGATAAATTTAGAAAACACATTAGCTGCCTACAACAGAATAACGTTCATTGTACGTCTAATATAACCAATTAGCATTTTGGAAGTAATAATAAAACTCTAATAAAATAAAACAGCTGTAAAACCATCAAATTATAAAACAACTTTGCTGGTTGGGAGGTTACAACTTAAATATTCCATTTTTCTACATACTACGCACTTGTAAGCGTAGTTAGCTGCAAATTTGTAACCACCCCTTTAACTTCCTTTACTTTATCTAATTTGAATTCGTGTCAAATGTAATCCCAGACGTTGGGGCAAATTTATAACTAATGTCTAACCAAATCGAGACGTTAGTGTCAGATGTAAACTTATCCACTTTATTTATTTAAGGCGCCAAGTGTAAGTACTTAAATAACAGTGCGGTGTTTACTATAAATTTTAACGTGTACAATTGCCTAGTACGAACTACAATCGAAGAAAAGTCGTGATCGAGATTTGATTGACTGAAAGATTTCAACAAACAACTAAATTTATTCCCTATAATTTACAATTCTTAATATCTTAGTCTACGTTTAATTCAACTTAACCCAAAGAAAAAAACATGTAACAAAACAGTTATTTACAAAACACAAACAGGTAGGGGATGATCCTCCAGATCTGGACACGATATTGTCAATTACAACACGTTGGTAGTCTCGGGCGTCAGGGTAGTGAGGTATCTATAGTATAACAACCGGAAAGAAGTTTCCACCAAACATATTTAGATTACAAAAGTTAAAAAACCAATACAGTATCGATTTTTGTAATAATTCATTCGTAAATCAATTCCTTATTGACAATTTTCCATTATAATTAAATATGATTTTATCTTAAAGAGAATAAAATCAATACTCGTAAGTTTTAAGTATTTATGTATATAAAAACTTTATATTTATATACGGATTCAAGAAATAAAGGGTATGAGATTTTAAAGAGGATGAACGTTTTCTTTAATGTCGGATAAACTAGTACGTTCACCTGCGTTCAGAGAATCACTTTACTAACAGAATCGGTTTATTACTTTTTCTTATGTATAGAAAAAGGATAGTTGCGTGTTATTTTCAACGAAAACTTATTTTCCTTTGTAATTGAGATTCTTTTAGATCGTTTCGGGAAAATCCTATTTTATGTACAGGACGTATTTTGAGAATAATGATTAAAGAAAATCACAGTCCCTGTTTTTACGTAAACTTTGATCTTTAGGTAATTTACCTGTGATCTGTCTTTGGACAACTAGATTCACCGGGGATCATCCAAATTGAATCAGGTTATGTCCACAGGCTTTTAGAAATATAATTCACCTAGCGGCCTCTTATTGGTTTTCGATACTCTCGGAAAGGATGAGTTGAGGATACGGATTATAAATAACGTATTAAAATTTGACTTAACACACGGGCGGTCTCCTAGTGTGGTCGCACCTTGGGTAAATTAACAGGATAGCTCGATCTCTACAGACCTACGCCTTAGGGACGGACTTAGTAAACGAATCACCTCTAAATTCCCACGCCTTAGGGGATAATCCTTATGGACAGGTCTCAGTACCTTACGGGAATCACTCCCAAAAGTAAACAGGGGATAGTGAATTTATATGTGTATATCCGCAGGATAGCGCACTAGGGACTTAGTGTGTGTAATTAGGTATTGTGATGTTTTATCGATATACAAGATCGTACTATACTTCCAGCAAGGACAGAAAGGAAATCTATCACAGCAGGCGGTGTGATAAATAATATAGACTCTAAGACTTGCCCCAAGTGGGTCTTAAACTGATGAAGCGGGCGTTGTTAACTAGGATGGTGGACTCAGGAAGACGGACGCGCAGGAACTAACGGAAGAACTCGCTAAAGAGCAGGCAGGAAGTAACTAATTTCGCATCCTTGCTATAGTTTACATATAATCCGCGGTTCTACGTGATTGGATTAATAATTATGACTATTCGCGATCTAACGTGATTGGTTGCAAATAGTAATGATAGTTTGGTGGGGTTCTAGCGCGTAAATCTTCACGATTTCTGTACTACGGATGAAGGGGTAACCATTTACGTAATGATTTTTATGGATCTCTTTACATACCACCCTTTTCTCTTTTGGAAAAGTCCGGACTACTACCTCAGGCCTAATGCGACTGCATCTTGTGGCATCATCCTCAGAAGTTCTCCTGTGGGTAATCGTAGTGCTACTATCCTACAATTTCGCTTTACCCGCCAGTTTAACCTACGGGTGTCCTAATAAATCGCTTGTGGCATGGAAGGCCCGGTATTTTCCACTTGCATAGCCATATCCGGTATGGATATCGTGGTCTCCGGAAGATCGATATCTAGGCCAGAGAATCCTACTACCTCCATTCTGGACAATTATTTAGCCATTCCTTTTATCGGCGACGGCGTGTGAGGCGTTCGGGGTAACCCGGATGGTTTTAAAGCGGTGGGAGACAGTTCCCATTCAGAGGGTGAGCTGGATCGGGGATACACAGGGGGTGACGGAGTACGGTGAATTGGGCCTGGCGGTCTATTAAGATCAGGTTCAGGATCAGGAGATGGTGGTGGTGGATTTCGGTAGGAATTTTGGGAAATAGGATTATAGGATAGGTATAGTTTTGGGAGATTTTCGGTGCCGTGAACGCGGCATCGCTCCGGGCACCATGGTCGGATCGTGCATTTCTTCCTTTTAATCGCGGTTCGCTTTGCTGGCCTTACTGGTGCCACACTCTTATCACACTGCATTTCGCCTCCATCTTTTGTCTTTTTATACAAAAATTTTCGCGGTTCTTGTGTTCGATTTATTTTATTGGTGCATACGCATGGCGTGAGCGGACAAGGACCAATCGCGCGTTCGTATTATCGGTTTTCACGGAAAGGATTTATTCTCTTCCCGTTTTTCCAGAAAACATTTAACGCGGGAAGATATTGTTCGTCAGGGCCGTTTATTCCTCCCAGACCGGCGTTGATTTGTGCTTGCATCGGAAATTTAACTCCTGCTACCCCTAGTTGCTTCCTATCCAGGTGGAGCGTAGCTTAGGCATATTGTAAAAAATCTGATCCGAGGATCATCATTATTGTTGTTTATACTTCTATACATTCACTGTTTTATATTGTTTTAGTTATCGCATAGGCATCCGTGCGAAGAAATGGTATTGGCCCATATTTACGTATTTTCTAGACGCAGCAGTGCAAAATGTTTAAATTGTCTATCGAAAGACCGGTCGAAATACATCAGCATTAGAAAATATTCTTATATTATCAATTCCTTTTTTATTACAATTTAATATATCTGACAAGATTCCAGAATCCTCCGAGCCAGGGTGGTAGACCATCTACTTCTGTTGGTGAGAAGTTACGTGTGGCTGCTAACATAAGACAGACTAATCTTGATCGTTACGTAATTCCAGTCCCTGAAGGCAAAGGAAAGCGACGTGCTGCCGCATATTGTTTCGGAAGACGGAGAACAATGTGTTGTAAATGCCAAGTTGGACTTTGGATAAGTCGTTTTAAACATTTTCATTGCAAATAAATAAATTATTATTCTAAAGGTGATTATTACTGTAAGGTATAATGAAATGAATAAATTTAAAACAATGATTCAGTTCTTAAAACTCGTAAACTAAATCAAACAGAATAGCTCCTAGCGGGACCTTATGGACCCACCCAATTTCTTTAAGATTCGTGATTTTTTTAAAAACCTTTTTTTATACCAACTATGTTAAACTTAACCAATAAAAACAACTAACAAACAAAACGATAATGGGTTAATATTGTTTTATGAAGGCATAAGGTGACTATTTACTACTAATGTTTGGCATAATTTGATTTGTCTATGTGTTAATTAAATAATAAGTAATTAATGTCAAGAAACGGCTTTAATTAAAGTCTTCTCAGTTTCAGACGATAGTGTTGCATATAAACGTTTTGCCAATTAACTATAAATTTGCTTTTGTACATAAATGTAACGTCCTTAAGCCCCAATTGCAATTGGTGAAAATTTACAAAATTACAGATAATGGGCACATACTTACATTGTCGGTTTTGTGTGAAGGTATATTTTACATTTTACTTAAGTACAAATGTAAATCTTCGATAAGAACTCACATCGTTTGTACGATGTGGTACAATATAAAGGAGTAGTTACGAGACTACTATGTCTATTATGTAGAACACCCGTGATTATCGTTGTCGTTGACAACGCTAGATTTTACCAACCTAGCAGAGACGCACCATCGGCCACCGCTATACCAAAGTAAAGACGGCAAATGAGTCCTTCGACGTGGATCTCCCCCAACGACTACATATTAAAAGCGTCTGTCTACGCCGCTCCTGACCTACAACGCGTTTACTACTTTGGAAGAGTTCACGAACAATCCAGCAGCCATAGACCAGACGATACCAGGAAAAAATAGCCGCCGGTAATCCGTTGCCAGAAGGGCAACTGAGTCGCTTTCTCCCGAGAACTGTATCTACAAAGGATCGTCTTCATGACGCCTAAGCCATTAGCGAGAAAATCCGGATTTAGCCTGTTTCAAACCAGGACTGAGGGCATTGCCCTCCACACCACAGCTATTAAGCACCGAGGGATCGTTTGTTCAAGGTGGTACAACGTTGCGTGCTCATAATAGAGCAACGTGAGCTAAGAGTTATTCCCACGTGATGTTCAAACTTTCAGGATGAAGTAGCAATGACGTCCGAACCCCTTGTGCTAGTACAGCTGCTAACACAAAACGACAAGATCGGAGAGGTTGGACAGGTTGTTTGATTCCGTGTCACTGTCGAGGACTTGCGAAGGAAAACTGGAATCGGGTAGTGTCACAAGTGTCATGGTTTCTACAATGCATGCGTTGCTGCAGGTTGACGGCCGCTGTCAAATGGTCTGCCAATCACCACAACAATGTATACACGAACCCTCGTACCGGTCGGGCAAAGTGCGTTTACTGTGATGGAAACCACGCTGTGATCTACAATGTATTCCCGAAGTTTTCTCTACCTCGCCATCATGCTCGATTTCAAATTAAGCTAGTAATCCTCAAACACAATCAGGAGGTTGTTTCCCTTTTAGAGCAAACATCCAAAGGTCTAACGCGAAGGACAAGTATTTGGTATTGATACATTTATTTTTGTTCTGTCAGTTCTACCGTTTATTCCACAATACTTATGCCAAGGACGACTGTACTCTAGTGACCTGTTACTAATCGTATCCGCCAACTGGAAAACAACAAAAGGATGCTGAAATTACCTTTATAAATAAAACACGAATTGAAATAGAAAAAGCAAAAACAAAACAAATTAACAACAATTAGATTAGTTCATTAAATGTTGAAAGTGGTCTCAATTTACTTTAATACATTTGCTTAAACTTGTGTTTAAATGACGTATTATATTATATCTCTTTAAGTATTTGCGACTTAGTGTATGTTTGATACAATTTCGCATCGATTATGGATTTCATCGTTATATACTAGAGATAACATATATCCCCAAACGTAAAAGTCCAATGTGTTAGATTCTGAGGTACCACTGTCTCGTTCTATCTAACGATACAAAAAACGTTCATTTAAATAGTTACGAACTACCTGCCGATAATGTAGAGGCACACCATCTTGCATTAACTACATACTCTGTCTTACAATTAATGGAACACCTTCGAGCAGAATAGCTAAACGATTCTTCAAAAATTGTACGCATTTTGAATAGTTTTTTTTTTAAATGAAATAAAGTTTTTCGTTTGTTTATCAAGTTTAGATGGTAGTTTAAAATTAAGATGTGATTTACGTATTGGCATCGATAGGTATTGAAATCCCTTTTACTAATTTGGATGAGAATTGACAAGTTTTTTTGCAAATAATAGTTCGTAATTTTGTAGATAACGCTAAATTGCGCCATTGGAAAATTTGCGGTTACATTAAAATTATTACTTTGTATTCAAATACAGCGTCAAAAGCAGAAATCGCAGTTCTTAAGAATGTTTTAGACGACAGATCGGCGGTAGCTTTCGATAAAATTTTTGGTCTTAAACAAAAAGTTTAGCTTTTAGATACGAGGCGTTAAGGGCTAGCGTCGTTATGAAACCATTAACGTACAGGATATCGATTACATTGATAACACCTGCTTGTTGCGATATGTTCTTTTGATGATGCAATTCTCCCGTATTGACGCGTATCATAAAATTTAAGTAATCCTTTTTATGATTGGTTAAGTAAGAGGAAGGGGAATAAGAAATCAATGTGGTGCTAAGTGAGTTATGCAAGAGGAGACTCTTAGTTTAGGCGCAGAGGCGTCAACATGTTACCGTTACCACCTCTGGTGAATGATCACGAAACGGCGTTACCCTGGCCCGTGTTCAAATAACTTCCGTTAGTAGGGACAATTTTACCAATCAACCCGTTGGAGGGATTTTGTGTCGTGCAACCAACACGTGACTGTTTTATCGTTAAGTGCAGTTTGTCCCAAGAGACTTTGTCGGAAATCCAATAAGGAGGTGTTGAGAGTTACATTCGAGTGCTCTCCCTGTTCTGGGGAGCAGTAATCGTTATTGTGCGGAAGAAATAAAACGCCCGTTCCTAATTTCTGGACATTATGTTCATAGCTCGTTGGCAACGAAAAACGCTGTATATAATTAAGCTTTTCTGGTAAAATCGTTTTATCGTTTAAATTTTTAATATAAGCGTGTTCATCCGTGTTATAATCCGCATTTATAAGAGTTTTTTCGATTTGTTGTATTGACTGTTTTGTACCGAAATTTTAAGTGACGATTGCTTTAAATGAGTAACGCAGATTATTTGTTAATCTATTTGTTGTAAGTGTAAAATTTGCAGTAATACAGCAAAGGCAGACATTGAAACTAGCTGGTATCTCCGCATTTTAAGTAAACGATGTGATTTAATATAAAAAAAATTAGTGTAACGATTCTGTTGATATCTCGATGATGGTTTATTCATAACACATAGCTATAGGTAAATGAACTGGTTATTTCTTTAATGTGAACCCCATTTTTTGTACAGTGTGTTACTTAAGCGCATTTAAGTCCAAATCTGATATCTTTGAATAATCCTTGCTACTCCAGAAATATTCTCAAAATCTTAATTTTGACTACAATGGCGTTCCATTTCACATAAAATATTCGGTCTATTCACACGTTTATATTAGTGACCCATCGATTTCAAAGTTCCAAATGTTGTCGTCCGACATCATCAAAATCGAAATCTGTTTTAACGTAATGATACAATTTTCCCGAAGTAAAATATTCATTTTTCCAATTAAATTGCCAAATTAGTTGTAGGTAGATCTTTCCGAAACGTAAAATTCCAAAACTGGTATTTTGCGTTTACCATCACATGTCGACTATGAACTATGAGGTCTTGCTGTTATGATGTATTTGATAGTTTGCTGTGAAACCTAAAACTAGATAGATTTTTAATGTGCGCACGAAAAAGTGATTTAAGTCCTCATGTACTTGAAATATGACCGACACTATTACCTTTGCCATTTTCTCGACAAAGAATTTAAATCTGAAAGTAATTAATGAGCAATTCAAAAAAGTGAAGTAAAAGGAAAAGTTTTCAAGCAACGCACATAAAAAATAATGGTCTGCTACTACTGTTAATTACAAAACTGTATTTGAAGTTTACCTTAATGTTACACACGCTAAAGCTTTACGCAACAAACAAAGAAGAGAATAAAAATTCCAGCTGACGGCTAAAATATTCACATTCATGAATTATTAATAGCTTTCTTATTTATGACAACATTTGTTAGAACGTAACAATTAAAATTTAGATATTAATGCACAGCAAATGAAAGAATACAAAACGTAAATTCAACAGTTACATTTTTCAGCAGTACTCATTATTTGAATCACCCAGCATAAAGCGTTTTACTTTACAATCACATCAGTGTTTAGTTAGAATGCGGATCTTCCTATATAAATTACTTATTTTAGATACGGGAGCAGCAACTTCACGGTGATCAGATGCAACTGCCCACACTGTTTTCTTACAGTTAACATTTCCTAATCTTAATCAGTAAAGTGCTCTAAATAAGGTACAGAAGAAGCTAAAGTAATAAAAGGAAAAAGTGAGCACCTCAGTACGTATGAATAAGATTAAATATTGATTGAATCTTAAGTAAACGTTTTATAATTTCAAATACATAACCTCGCCAAATATAACTCTTATCAATGTCTGAATTTTATGTATGTACCACACACTACTAGAAAACCGTATCAGGTTTACAATTGTAATTCGTTTAATAACAAACCACTTCTAAAGTAATTGTAAGTTGCACTTAAAAGGATTTATCGATACAGAATGCCAATGTGAAGTAATTGAAGATTTAAAAGACCAATCAGTTGTTGGTAAAAGGAGTGTTAAGATTAAAGTTCTTTTAGAGAAAACGAGGCGAGAGTAGCGCAATCCCTCGAGTTATTTTCCAGCGGGCCGTCGTAGAACTTGCTCGATATTCAGTAGTCTCGGAGAACTGCTAACCATTCGTTCCTAACCTCAGGTGTAAAGGAAAAGTTCAGATACAAATGAAACAATCCGTTGCAGCATTGAACTGAAGAGCGACCAAAGGACCAAGACCACAATAAGAGAAAGAAACTCTTGATCTAACGAAAATGGTTGATCAGAAACTTTAATACCGGTCCAAACGAGCACTACAATATGTAGAACATAGTTTAAAATAGGAAATAATGTAAAACCATTATTCACTTCATGTAATCTCTATTAAGTAATTATTTTATAGAAATTACAGAAAAATGTTTACCCTATAAATTTCAAACAACGCAATTTTTTCGCGTTTTCTCAAAATGGCTTTCTTTATTGACACAAGAAACCAGAAAGAAGAAGTCACATGTTCCTTTTTAACAAATGATCGAATTCGGCCGTATCGCGATTTAAAATTTGTATAAAAATTGAAAGTAGGTACCCCCATTGTTGCCAAACTTCTAAAAGTTGCCCAACAACAGGTAGAAGAAATCCCCAACTCATATCATACTCAGAGAGACTAGACGTGTTTTGTGATCGCATTTAATAAAAATAATTCGATAATAAATATGTGTTAAATATTAACAATTGTTCGATAGTTTTAAAACTATAGTGATACATACAGTAGCATGTAGAAGCTACCTTTTAGCGATAAGGACGCTTTTGTTAGTGTTTAAATCACTATAATATTAATACGGATATTCATATCAATCAGGTAAATATACGTTATTATTGCACATTTATTTTTAATATAAAAGTGATACTGACTATATCATCTGACCTCTCACATTCTGTGTGAATTTACGAACACAATTATGTCTGTAGAATGTATATCCCTCTCCATTCTCCAAACAATTTAAACCCGGACCAAAATAATCAAAACCAACCACGACCAATGTTTAAACAACAATTACAACCTCCGCCATTGTTCTTGCAAAGGCCACACCAGCCATTTCCAACACCTACTCAACCACCAATGTTTCAACAACCTCTCACTCAACTTTCTGATAACACCCAAACACCAAATCATACTCAATATTACAATAATTCGTTCCCTCCCCTCCCCGATTCTGCAACCGTCAGGAAGTTATCACAAAATGCTATGGAGGACTCTAGTGACAGTGAACCTCCAACCGCTGCTCACGATTGGCAAGTTTTTAAAAAACGAAAAAGAGGCTCGAATGACAAAATTAACAATACCCCTGGTACATCTCAAATAACTACGTCAAACAAATTCGCACCGCTTATGAACAAAGGTAACGAAGATAATCCAAATAACGCAAAAGAGCAAACATATCACAAACCACCACCGATATTCATTTATGGCGTCATCGACATTATCAAAATGAATAAAAACTTAATTAATATAACAGAAGAAGAAACTTTCCAGTGCAAAGCACTACAAAAACGAAACCGTAAAGATCAACATGGAAAATCCTGAAACTTATAGACAACTCATCAAACATCTTAACGATGAAAAAATCATCCACCACACTTATCAGTCAAAAGAAAATAAAGCCTTCAGAATAGTAATTCGTAACCTACACTACTCAATTCCAATTATGGATATAAAAGAAGAACTAGAAGAGAAGGGACACGTTGTCCGCAATATTATGAACATAGAGTACACAAACATCCCCTTGTCCCCTATGTCGATCTAGAACCTTCATGAAACAATAAAGAGATCTATAAGCTCGAATACATAGGTAATATGAAAATAACGATCGAGCCTCCACACAAAAAGAATACCCCAATTCAGTGCCTTCGATGTCAACTCTACGGACATTCTAAATCCTATTGTACGAGACCATTTAAATGAGTAAAATGTGGCGCAGGCCATAAATCAACAGACTGTGCAAAATCAAATAATACACACCAGCCACTTGTGCCCTTTGCGGAGGTGAACATACAGCAAACTATAAAGGCTGCATTGTCTACAGAAACCTACAGAGTATCAAAGGTAAACAGAATAACATACACCTACCAACTTCACACAACGAACATACGCAAATACCTAGACTCAACGCACAGAAAGGTGCAATCAGCAATGCTACATATGCTAACATCACTGCCAACCCGCACACAACAAATCCTGCCACAGACCTTACCACCCAACTAACCTCTTTCCTAAACGAATTCAAAGCAATGTTTACGCAACTAATTAATCAAAACGACATGATACTTAATATGCTGAATACTGTCTTAACCACCAAACCCAATAATGGACTTTAAATTCATTCGTATTGCAGAATGGAACGAAAACGGTCTTGCAAACCACAAGACTGAACTAATTAGCTTCCTAAATGATCACAAAATAGATATTATGCTGGTTTCAGAAACCCACTTTACTGAACGATCTTTTCTACGAATCCCACAATACTCCATTTACAATACCAACCACCCAGCTGGCACCGCCCATGGTGGATCTGCGATTATCATTCGTAATTATATACCACATCACGAGCAACCGCACTATCGAACAAATAAAATACAAGCTACAACAATTCAGGTTATTACGCAGCCTTGGACTCTAAATATATCTGCCATATACTGTCCGCACAAAATCGCAGTAAATGAATACGAAGCGTTTTTCCATCAACTAGGTGCCAAATTCTTAATAGGCGGTGACTGGAACGCAAAACATACCAACTGGGGATCGCGACTAACTACTCCTAAAGGCAGAAACCTGCAGCAAGCTATCATAAATCACAACTGTATTCATTTATCTACCGGACACCCAACTTATTGGCCTACAGATACAAATAAGATTCCAGACATAATCGACCTCTTGATTCTAAAAAACATAGCGACTAATTATACTACCATCGAAGCCAATTGGGATCTCTCATCCGACCACACGCCCATAATAGTAACCCTAAGCACACACATAACTAGCCTAAGCAAACCTCCCACTCTAACTTCGTCAAGAACCGACTGGAACCTGTTTCGTGAGTTCATAAATGATCATATCAACCTCGGTATCAAACTACAAGAACCTGATGACATTGATGCTACAGTTGACTACTTTACCAGAGTACTACACGAGGCTGCGTGGAAATCCACACCAACCGAGCCCCCTGCAACTGCATTTCATAATAACACTCCGCTATTCATCAGACATCTAACTGCTGAAAAAAGGAGAGCCAGATGTAAATGGCAAAGAGGCCGAAACCTCATAGATAAAATCGAGTATAACAGACTCACAAGACAACTAAAAGCAGCGTTGCATAACATACGCAATACTGAATTTGAGACATATATCACCAGCTTGTCTAAATAGGATCATTCCGTTTGGAAGGCAACTAAGAAGTTTAAGCGACCTACTGCACATGTACCCCCAATATGCAAGGTAGATAATACATGGGCAAAAACCGATAATAAGGAAGCCAATACCTTCGTTACACACCTTGCCGAGGTTTTCCGCGTACCACCGCCGCAAGCTAACAATGTCCACGATGCCATGATAATGAGTTTCCTCGATAGTCCCTGTCCAATGACACTACCCATTCACTCCTTCTCCCCATCAGAAGTTAAGCAGGAGATAACAAGATGGAACAACTATAAGGCACCCGGTTTTGACTTAATTACTAGTAGAGCACTCAAAGAGCTGCCTAGGAAAGGTCCCGTTATGCTTACAACAATATATAATAGTATGCTACGATTGGCCACTGACCTGGAAATTCGCCCAAATTATACTAATTTTCAAACCGGGCAAACCACCAAGCAACGTAACGTCGTATCGACCTATAAGCCTTCTACCAATCATGTCCAAAGTATTTGAGCGACTGTTACTGAAAAAGCTCACCATAGATGTCAACTTAGATGAAATAATTCCTTCACACCAATTTGGCTTTCGCGAGCACCATTCCACAATTCAACAGAGTCATAGAATTGTAAATATCATTCATTCGTGTTTGGAAGAAAAGAAATCCTGTACAGCCACCTTATTGGATATTCAACAGGCGTTCGATAGGGTCTGGCACAACGGCATCCTATACAAACTCAAACTTAATTTTCCTACCTCTTATTACATTTTACTTCAATCTTACCTGAGCGGCCGATACTTCCAAACGAAATATAACTCCGAAATATCTTCCTACCATCCTATTAATTCAGGTGTACCCCAAGGAAGCGACCTACGACCCCTTCTCTATCTTATTTTCACTGCCGATATCCCTCTCACAAATAACACAAACCTCGCTACATTTGCTGATGACACAGCAATCGTCGCGGTCGATAAAGATCCTGAACATGCCACTGAAAAACTACAAACCCACCTCAATCTACTTCAAAATTGGCTCCAGTCCTGGAGAGTGCAAGTCAATCAAGCCAAATCAGCTCAAATTATCTTTACAAATAGACACACAGAATGCCCACCTGCATCACTAAATGGGTATTACCGATCTCCAACCAGGTAAAATACCTAGGGCTCACACTAGACAAAAATCTAACGTGGACACAACATATAACAGCGAAGGAAACTCAGATCAACCTAAAACTGCAACAGATACACTGGCTACTAGGCCGTAAATCGAAGCTTGGAACAGGAAACAAAATATTACTTTATAAATCCATACTAAAACCGATCTGGACGTATGGTGTCCAGCTTTGGGGTTGCGCAAATCCGTCAAATACGAAGATTCTACAAAGAGTCCAATCGAAAGTCCTAAGGATGATATTCGATGCCCCTTGGTATGTTAACAATAAAACCCTACACGAAGACTCATACATTCCGTTCGTAGAAGAAGAAATTCGCAGACTAACCACCAACTATTTAGACCGGCTTGAAGGCCACCCTAGCCATCTGGTCAATCAATTGAGAGATCCACCCGTGGTCAGAAGAAGACTGAAGCGACGATGGTCAACCGACAATAATTAAAATATAGTCAAATATTTACCGTGTGTTGTATTATATTACTGGAGAGTTGTCATTGGACAACTTCTCCTCCCAAAATCTAACTTGTAGCCCATTTGCTTATAGCTCCTACGGAGCAGTCTGCAAATTTGCATTGTATACAATAAAAAAAAAATATCAAAAATTCCGTTTCTCAAATTACACCTTACAGGGTGAAATAGAATATACTAAGTACATGGTTTGGTTTTGCGACGAATCTCATTATAATTTTGATTTAGTAAATTTTTTTTAAATATGATTTTAATTATGATATTTTTCGATGTTCAACATTTCTGGGCCCCGTTTTCGAGACTGTGCAATACTGTATGTTCTTGCATAAGTTTAGGTTTTACTTGTAACTGTGCTAATATCAAGATCATAATTTTATTATCGCAGTTTTGAAAGCTCTCAATAAGAACTATGTCAGGAAGCCAAGCAGTATTATACTATTTCATTCATTATATTAACTGACCTATAGTCAGAAACATTAGCATTAACTAAAGCTGTAGACATGAAAATTTACCAACTTTGGTAAACTTGTAACTTAAAAGACATCAGTCCACGTCACATTTCTAACCACAGAGCAGTTTTAACAAATAAAAATTCTTTTGCACGTAGTAAAAAATTTGATCGTTTGTTTTTTTCAGGGAAGTTACAGCTCTATGTATAATGAAAAAAAGTAAAAGTATTTGAGTCATATAATGTAAATGCCAAGAGAAAATTGTGCTTTCCTAAACTGATATTTTAATCTTAAACAACAAGACACAAAGTCATCCTTGGAGAAAAATAAAAAAGAGGAATACTTAAAACTCTTAGTGGGTATGCGATCTGATTAAGATTTGCTATGAAAAGTTTCTACGGGGAAAACAAGAAGTTTAACTGAAATTGCTAAAACTCCAAACTAAAAGTAATCTTGTTGCAAGTAATCCGGTTATTTGAATCCGTGTAAGTGCAATGAAAGTAAATGTAACATAAAAAGTGATGTTTCCTTACATTGTAAAAGGGAATTGTTTATAGAAACGGATTTTGTTATTCTTTATTTTAAAATATTTATTTATGCAAAGAAAAAAGTTATTAATGATCAAAAGAAAAACAACCGAATGTGCAACGAGTTTCTATTTAAATATTCCAGCACAAAATCCGTTCTAGAAGTTCCTTCCTGTATGAAACCGAGCAGGATAAAGCGCTTTTATGATAAATGACTTAAGACTAATTTATATTCAACTTACTGAGTGAATATTACAAATAGATTAATTAAAGACGAAATTTTTCATGTTTGTTTCACAATTTGTGTGTGTGTAAACTAGTCGTTACATTTAATCGCTCTTTAACGTGACTTTTTGGCATCATCTGCCCATACAAACAGCTAACCAAGCCTTTCAGGCAAGTAAACATAACCTTAAAAACTTCCTTCATTAGTTTTCAAACAGTGATCGCCTTTCTTTTAGATACTGTTAAAGCCGCGGGGTCTTTTCGAATTCTTTCCGTAATTCGAAATTCTTGAACGAATTTTAGTTACAAATATTTCAGAACTGTTCTCTACTTTTAAAAACAGTCCATTACGTGTTTTGGATTTTTATTTTATATAAATAACGTGTAGTCGTTGTCAGTTAAACAGTAAATTAATTTATCAAATAATAATGAATAGATTAACGATTCTCAAATAATTGAATAGCTTTACGAGCATAAAAAACAGATAGCACGATACATGATCAATCACCTCTCCTTTTCTTGTACTTCGTTACATGAATGATCATTAATTATCTTTTGGTTGTAAACTTTTTCGAATCGTTATTTTTACATTAGCCCATACCCGGAAAATAAGTAATAATGAAAACACAGGTTTTTGTTGATTTTTAAGAAACTTTTATAAATGTATCTACAATCCTTCATATGTTACAGATTGACTAAGGAAACTTGAAATTTATTCAAAAATTTTTCAGTTTATAATGATGGACTATTTAAAACTGAAGCAAATGGCTTAAATTTTAGACTAAGGCTTAGATACATATATGGGTTTTAATGTTGACACGCTGCTTTCAATATATTCTATACTCTAAATTGTAGTGGCAGTTGAGGCTTTATTTAACACAGAATTGTCAATTCAAGTTTCTGTTACATTTTATGACTTCGTGCTATTTAAGTCAACAGATTACGACTTGCATCGATTAAAATGGTGGTGGAAGTAGTATTACAAGTTAAAATAACCTAAATGTTATGATTATCTTGTTACATTACAATTAAAAATATGTTCAATGTCTTCTACAATAAATTCTGAATATCGTTACGACCTTATTTATGAAATTATTAACATATTTAAATCAATTAATATAACATAGTTACAGTATAATGACTAAGTAATTGGTGCACCAAAAGTGGATAGACGCTTTTTTTTCAAAAGAACTAAATTATATTGTTCAATATCTGGTTTAAACCTTATACATAAACATTGATGCAACATAATAAAATACTTATCTTTTTTGGGATTTAATGGTGTACTTTAAATTATTTAAACATTTCAGATGCAACATATTGCTAGATTTAGTCATTTCCAAAGTTATTATCTAATAACTGATTCTTTACGTACTAAATAAACATGCCTTCAACTGCAACGGGAAGCTTATAATGAATGGATCATTAAATATAATAAATTTCTCTTTTATA